>JACXGM010012698.1:0-14441 GCA_016801145.1 Umbra pygmaea
GGTTGTAGATAAGTGTGTTGTGGGGTTGTAGATAAGTGTGTTGAGGGGTTGTAGATAAGTGTGTTGAGGCTTGTAAGGGCAGACATCATTGAACAAGACTCAGATTTGTCTCCGCCACCTCAACCTCCCTGCTGTACTGTTCAGTTTGACTAATTATAGTTAATTTGATTCGGCTATCCCATTAACACATGTACATATTCTGTCCTCAAAAAATAAATTAGATTGGGATTGTTTGGTCCCAAAGAGAAAACGAGTTTCTTTTTCTTTTTTCTTTTTCACAATGACAGAAGAGGAGTAAATTAAAAGAGGTCAGACGAGAAGACTGTTAGCAAAATTAGGTGTGTGTGTCTGTGTGTGTGTGTGTCTGTGTGTGTGTGTGTGTGTGTGTGTGTGTGTGTGTGTGTGTGTGTGTGTGTCTGTGTGTGTCTGTGTGTGTCTGTGTGTGTCTGTGTGGCATGTCTGTCTGCACCGCATCAGTCACTGTGGGCCCAGTCTGTCTATGTTTGTTCTCAACCTGGGAGGAATGGAATGATTGATGTAAGGAGGTCCTACTTTCAGCCTGGTAGGCCTAAATGGATGGTAGGATGTAAGAATAGATCGGATGTGTCGATAACAGGATAGGTTTGAATGCGGGAGCTCACACTGCCGAAGATATTAGAGACGCCAGTTAGACACCACTTTCAGTTTACTTTATTGCCCTGACGTCGCAATGTCCTAATCTCAGTAACTGTTTTTTGTTTGTTTTGGGAACCCCTCTGCATAATATTAGTGCTGGAAGAAAAAAGCTAAACAACATAGCCTCTTGCTATTTTGACTTTAAAAGGTAAATTTCACTCTAGATCTCAAGGTGAAGTGAGACGAAACCTAATACACACAATACATGTGTGTATGCCCTCCTGGAAATAAGTATACATACATAAAAGTGTTCAAGCTAGCGTATCCGCGGACGTTGCTAAATGTCTGCTGCCTGCCTGTCACTTCCGTGTGGTTATTCCCAGCAGCCAGACCGAGCTCTACTGCCAAAACCTGGACAGAAAGTGCAGCTCTAGCCCCCCCTGCAAAACAAAACAAACAAGGCCATTCAATGGCAGTGTTCTCTCACCCTGAAATAATAACCCTGACTCAAGGAAGAAGGTAGGAAGAGGCACAGGGGGAGTCACGTATGGCCCCCGCTCTCGACCCTGGGGTGCTGGCAGGGGGAACATGCCATGGCTGAGTGCAAGGCCTACCCTACCTCTCTTGGTCTCTTCTCACTGCTCTCTCAAGGCTGACCCACACGATGGGTATAGTGGTGTGTGCGTGTTATTGTGCGTTTACCTCCACTCGCCATGCCCCAGCCCAGGCTGTTTAATGTTGCAAGATAACCAAAGAGAGAGAATGCCTGGACTGGAAAATGACCTGGAGACGTGCTGAGCTCTACGCTGCTAATGACTGAAAGGTCGGGCGCCAGAAACACACGTGCGCAGGGAGACACGCAGTTCAACGTTTGTGTAATGTTCATGTTGAATTTCAGAATTTTTCCACTTTTGTTAGTTATTATAAAAATGTTTCCTGTTTTCCACTTCCTTTTGGCAGTGTAAACAATACTTACCCATGCTTATAAAGCCCTTTGAAAATAGAGGGAGGGAGGGAGGGAGGGAGAAGAGAGATCCAGAAATAGGAGTGACAGAGGTAGAGAGACAGAAAACAGAGTGAAGATGTGAGAGGTAGAGAGAAGGATAAATGGCTCTTCAAGCTGTTCAATCTCTGGTGGCTTTGGCTCAATCCAGCCATCCATGTTAGTAAGCAGGCCCAGTCCACGCCTCCCGCTATGTGCACTTCATTAAGCCCCAATGTAAATAGAGCAGCTAAACAGCTAGTTTAGATCATTACCTATGCCAGATTCATAAATATGATTTTTTTTATTTAAGTGTTCTTATCTTCATTGTTAGTGTCTTCTCTAATTTTTATTTTCTCTCACCCTCAATTGTCTAGAGTAGAAAAGAGCGTCCTCTCAGGCGTAAATATTTCTGCTGGCAGGGCACAGCACTACTAGACACTCTCTCTCACACACACACACACACAGACACACACACACAGACACACACACACAGACACACACACACAGACACACACACACAGACACACACACACACACACACAATGTGCTGTCTGTGCATGTTTGTGCGTCTGTGTTTGTGAGCACAGACACGCTGCTTTTTATTCCAAGGATGTTCTTCTGTTTGGGTTTGTGCAATTTTTTTGTCTTGAAGGTTTCTGGCAGCCAAACTAGACCCACGGGCCCCTACAGAACGCTCAGTGCACATCACACCAGACTCACCCTGCTCTGTTAGAACCAATGGCCTTGTGCTTTGGTTTTCTGCCTAGCAAGCCAACATATGCAGGAGGGGAGCCTTTTATGTAAGAGAAACACACAGGTCAAGGAGCCCATACTGTAGCACACATTATTACTGTTGTTCCCGACCAGTGGTTCGGTTGCAAACCTTTCCTTTCGGAAGAAAGCATGAATCAAAGGGATAGAACCCAGTGACAGAAAGCAAAGCCACTAGCGAGGATCAGCTGGGGTGGAACAGAGTTGGTGAATATCGCCATGGCTTGTTTTATGTGCCTTCTTTCTGTTCCTTTGAATACATTTTGACCTTGTGTCCAGACTAGTATTTGAGGCTGGCCCGTTAAGTGAGGCGTTACGGCTCAGATCACAATGTACACTAGCGTTCAAATGTTTATAAATCTATCACTTTTGGAAGTGACTGATTTTATAACTAATTATTCGCTTTTAGTGGCGAATCCTCATTTTCAGCAACCATTACTTCACTGTGTTCAATGTAGTTAGCCATGTTTCTGGTCAAATTAATGCCATTTTTGTGAATACATTTTTATAAAAATGCCTGATAATTCCTGGGTGAGTCCAAAAGTTTGAAAGCTAGTGTACATGTAATATGTTAGAGAGAGTCACGGTTATAATTCAATGTACATAATATTGCCAAAAATATGTGGACACAAGGTGTCAATGCCAATATTGATTAATTAAAAAAACATTAATCAATGAACACTTATGGTGTAACTTTTTAAAATGTATAAATATAATTTATCTCAAATTAGTCATTTACACCATCCACATTTTTGTGACTTGAGTCTTTAAACCAAAACAAAGCTGTCACAAAACAACGTAGTCACTTCATTTTTCTCTGTTGGAGAATTTGTCACATACTAGCTTGAAACTTGTCTTCTAGCAGTTGCAGTTTATAAACTAATCATTATTCATTAATTGACATGGGATTAAGTCTAACTCAATTAAATAAATATTTTCTCCCACAGCTGTGTGTGTGACAGTACCTACCGGTAGCTCAAACCCGTCTGAAATCTTAAGCCTGTTTAAGAACAGAGGTAAACAGACATACCCTGCTTTCGATCTAATTCTGCAAACTATACTGCATGTTCCCATACTGCAATCCAGAGTAACAATGTTTCAATTATTATTGGCTGCATATTTTTGCTAAATAATCAAGTAATTTGTGCAATGCTTGTACTTTATTCACAAATGGACTTTTGTTTATCCAGCACCTGTTTGGTGGCATGCTGCCAGTACCCAATGTTGATATAGGCTGTGAATTGATAAAAGAAAATGCAAAGCATTTATTATATGCAACGCAACATAAGTAAGTTAACCTAGCTAGTGTCGTTCAGATTTAATATCGGTTGCTCTTTCCTGACTCAGAGTAGGGATGGCAGATGTTGGTTGATAAAAACAATGGAAGCAGAGTTTTCTGGACCAATGCAAAGAACCAGTCTTACCCTGACTAGAACCCTAATATAAACCATGTGTAATAAGTGTTGTTTTTTTAAAGAAGTTTAATTATTGCTTGTAGGATCTTAGCCTGGCTCCAAGGAACAGAATGTTAACTTACCACAGATTATATAAATAACTAAAGAATTGTAACCTACTTTTAACCTTATTATTTAGAATTATCCAGGAGTGTGCCAATAGCTCTATGCCATTGTTATTTTTAATGCAAAAATCTATTGCTTTCTTTTCCTGAGTAGCCGCAAGACCGATTCTAATGTGAAATATATATATATATATATATCTTTATATAAAAAAATATATTTTTTTACAAAATGTAATTTTTCTTTAAAAAAAAATCTAGACCAAGGGTAAAGTATGTAGGATATTCTTAGGACTGTCCTAATGAACCAACTATTTGTCACAATTTCCTTTCGGTTTGGTGTCATTATCCAATTAATCCAATGTTACCTAGCAACAACACTTCTAAAATTTTTCAGAATAAAACAACAGCAGTAAAGGATACATTCATTAATTTAAATGTTTTTCTAAAATGGAGTTGTCCTCTAATGCAGAGGTCTCCAACACTGGTCCTGGAGAGGTACAATCCTGTAGGATTAATTCAATCTGCACATAACGTAGCCTCATTCAGCTTATCAACCAGCTAATAGAATCAGGTGGGCTAAATTAGGGCTGGAGCGAAAACAATCAGGACGGTAACTCTTCTGGACCTGAGTTGAGATGCCTGCACTAATGAGTCTAACTATATAGTAAAGTGCTTGCAACACACATACATAGAGAGAATGACATGTTCACATTTGTTCCTTTGAGTCAGCTGTACCTGCCACATTTCTTAGTTTGATAGCTTGTGTTTTATGTTCCTTTAAAGTAGTGGGTCAAACCAACATGTTTTCAATCTTATTTCCATGGTTGAGTTCCTTTTCGTGATTTTGTGTAGCAGAGTTATAGCGGGCAATATCTTTAGAGCACCAAATTACATTTAAGTCTTAGTATGAAATCACTGCTCAGATGTGCACTAGCCTGACAGTAGTGAAGTAATGGTCATTATGGGATGGAATATCACCTTCAACCAATTGGTCCCTTCTCCTGTGGTTGTCATGGCAGCAGGCATGCCGTGACGTCTCCTCAGTTTAAGGTCGCTAGTGTCTGCTGTGTGACAACAGCAACCCTGTAGCCCTAACCCGCTGGCATCGCTCGGCCCTTACCCATGCATGTTTGGGTGAATAATAGGCCATCAACTGAACAACCGCCCTCTGTACCACCTCTAGCTGGCTAGCTTGTCTTCAAAGCTCTGGGTTGTGTCTCAGTCACAGAAAGTGGTTTCCTTCCATTTCCTTCCATTCCCTTATCAACATAGGTTTGCGAAAGGACTGGCCAAGGTTGGCGGATGCGCCTCGTCAGTGTGTGTCAGTAAATTCTATGTATTTACCTATTTCTTTTTAATTTATTGGATTTACTAATAGGAGGCTTTGTTTCCACTGACTGTAGAGATGTGATGTTCACTGCGGTACGATGTGTTTGGTTGGCGCTGCGGTGTTGTATTGGTGGGGCTGTTCTCTGGGTGCATGTGACCTGGAGTCTTGTCTTTCTGTCAGGCGTAAACGGAAACAGAGGGGTGTTTTCCACTCTGCTCTGCAAAGCCCTGCGTTCTCTCCCCTCCTCCACTCTGGATTTTGTATTTCTTGTCTTCGCCTGCCCTCTAAAGGCCAGGGGCCTCCACGCTCTGGCTTTGTGTGTGTGTGTGTGTGTGTGTGTGTGTGTGTGTGTGTGTGTGTGTGTGTGTGTGTGTGTGTGTGTGTTTTGTGTGGCAGTCAGGCTGTTGCGGTAACCTGTAACATTTGCGAGGTGTGTGAAATTCCCTGCTTGCAAAGGCTCGGGCAGGGCTACACGCACACGCGCACACACATGGGTATAATGACCCATGGTCTCATTTAATCCCCCAGGTGTTTTATTTATCTCCAGCGCAGCATATCTGACACATTGCGCCAATACTCGGGCTGACTTCAATCGCTCTCGGCGATGCAGGAACCAATACCGTACTGAACCCCTTGTGTTGCGTTTGTGTGTTGAAAACACTGACAGATGTGTGTCATGATCCGATGTGAATACTAGGCAACAACCGATTCCTTTTGGAGGGAGATTTCTGCTGCGCCTCCCCACACGCCCCCACACACTGTTCCCTGTCACCCCCAGGTTGGGGTCTGTCTGTCAGGCAGTTTGAAGTGTCGAGAGGCGGGCAGGGACCATGTTGTCAAGCTCGCCTCAGCCAGCCGGACGCCTCACTCAGCTGATGGCTCTTAGTCCGGCCCGGGCCTCCTCTACGAAGACGGAATGGAGGGAAAGAAAAAGGAGAGTGGTCAGGAGCTCTGTGAGAGAGGGGAAACGAGGGGTCAGAGGTCAGTTCACAGAGAGAGAGGTGGAGCTGAACTACAGTACGGGGGGTGTCCAAGGAGGTGCGTGGCTGGCTAATGGCTTTGCACATCACAGGTTTGGTTTCCTGAGTTAGGATGTGCCCTGTAGTTTGCAGGCGTGTTGGGTAGGGACCCGGTGTTTTAACAGTCATGAGTGATCAGGCACTTCTGCCTGTGATTCTGTACACAAAACAAAGTTGAAGGCCACTTCAGATGAGTCTGCATTCTGAGGATTGAATAGAGAAATTCTTCTTTTTTTGTAGGATAGTTCCAAAAAAACGAACAAAAAAAACACTTGAATATGGCCTTCTGCTTTTAAAATATAAATTGACGGTGTGAAATCCTGGACTGAAAGACACATGCAGAACACTACACAAAGCTGGGCCCTCGCTGAAAGCTAAGGCTATTGTGAACAGAAAAATATCTTCCCACTTGAAAAGTCCATTTTCAAGGCTCAAACTGGAAGAAAAGTACTGTGGTCCATCCCCAACATGCAACATAATGTTTCTCACACTTGACGGACCTGGTGAACACTGAAAACGCCCCCCCCCCCCAGTTCCAACCCCTTCCTGGAGGCTGACATAGCTGACCTGCAACTTCATAAGCACTCCTTTTCAATGGGCATAATCGCAAGGCCAAATCAACCTGGAGTGCTTGCTATTATTACCTGCTGTGTATGAAGAACTCTTGTCACCTCGCCCACTCTCTTGATCGCCCTCTTTATTCGCCTCTCTCTATATCTTCTCCTCTTCCTTTGTCTCTCTACCGCTCTCCCACCCTCTCTACCGCTCTCCCACCCTCTCTATCGATCTCCATCTCACTCCCAACCTCTCTCTATGTCTGTCTCGTTGTATGTCTCTGTCTGTCTCTCTGTCTCTGTCTGTCTGTCTGTCTCTCTCACTCTCTGTCTCTCTCTCTTTACTCCGGCTTTGATCAAAACCGTGCTCTTACGCCCTTCACTGCAGCACCCTGGCTGACCTCTGCATTGTGAATTTCCCTGCTAATGTAAAAGTTTATGTAGATTAACGTGACAATTTATGCAGATTAAGTTTTTTTGCCACTGGAGCTTGAAGCTCTAAAAGCTAGATAAGTGCTCACCTGCCATGTTTACTGTGATGTGCTCTTTCTGTTCCGCTGAGCTGGCTGGTCGTACTTCGTAGAAGTATAAACACAAGTTGTCATCGTAGCCTACTTCCACAATGTTCAAGTATTAATATATATATATATATATATATATGTAAAACAACTGTAGTACAGACGTGTGTGAAGGGAATAACACCCCTTAAATATTTTTTTGATATTTGATGTCAACACTTGAACATGTTGTCCCCCACTACGAGTGCACCGGCCCACTACAGAAAACTGAAAACTATTACGTCCAGGATCTCGATGAAACATTGAATCGATTACCAAATTATTGTTCGATTTGTGCCAGTGGTGTCTGGCATTGTGAGGTAGTTTAATAAACCTCCTGAGCATTTATGCCTAATTTCAGTGAAAAGAATGAGGTTTTATAAACTACATATTATCACATTCAACTGTAAATATCATTTTCCATAGCAGCGTAGAAACCATTTATTATTTAACAATGGGCTATGCTTTTACATATTCTTGGGTTATACAGACAGGTTTAGATGTAAATAAAATGTAGGAAAAACCACAATGTACAGTCGCAACTGTGGCTGTGAACTCACAATGTGTATTTGTTAAACACACTTAACGTTTTAAAAGTACATCTACTATTTACTATTATTTATTTCTTTATTTATTAATTATTTTCTCACAGCTCTCTTGGTAAAAGCATGGCACTTGTAATGTCAGGTTTGTGGGTTTGGATCCCGCTGAGGTCCAGTATGAACAATTGTATACACTCATTACTGTCAGACACTCTGGATAAGTCTCCAAAATGATCGATATGTGGATGAGTAGGTATGTACTAATGCATGTGAGAAAGAAAACCCTTGAGTGTCTTTAAATACCTGCAAATCCGCTACTTGAACTTCCTAAATGTCACCGTAAGGTAATGAATAACAGTCATAGGATGAAAGTGGAATGTCCTTTGACTCTTTTTAAAGCCTTATTTTGACAATTCCAATCCTTGGTGAAAATTCCCATTACGGTTCCGGCTCTGAAGACTGACGCAGGCTGCAAATACATATTCCTGAGATAGGGTGGGAACCTTTTGAATATTACCACCTGGAGGGATAAATAGCTACCAACGGCTGTCAGTGTAACTAGCTTGCATGCTAATATTAGCAAGCTAATAAAAGTACAGTGAGCTCTTTTTCAGTTAAGTATTTAATATTATTTTAATACATGGACATGAAAGGCAATGGTTGAGTTATAGATGAAAAACTACCATAGACATTTTCTTTTCACCATTTTCTTTTTACGTGGCCCCAGTAAATTATCATTATGCATTGGCTAAATAGTCAAGGTTCAATTATTTCAATGACGTATTATTAGTTTGCATACAAACATGCAAAAGTGAAACTTTAACGTACGTTCTGTCTATGTTTGCATCCGATATTTCAGTTGATGTAAGTTTAGTCTGACAGGGGCAGAAGGTAATTTAATTTGCACGTTTCTCATTAATAACAAGGCCGTTATATTTAAATAATTTAAATAATTCCTATAATAATATATAATGTAATTATTTACATTTAAATAAATCCTAGCCCTAAAAAGAAACAGTTTAAACATTAGCCATTTTATATGGGCAATACATTAATTACTGAAAGAATAAAAAAATATATATATATATATACCATATATATATATACTTTTTTTACTATACAGTTTTGTGCACCATCATCGGTTAGCTCTGTACATTGGCTTTCAGCTGAGAAAACACAAATATAGTTCTTGTGGTACTTAAATGTTTATTGCAACCTCAGCGAGTGCTCCAAGAACCAGGGCAACAACTTTCCTTGCTTTTATTTTGCTCAAGCCTCAGCGTCTGTCAAACTGAAACCACTGCCTCGATGCCTGTTGGCAGCCTTTCAGACACCGTGGCCAATAGAATCGCCAGAGAGCGTTAAACTAGCCTATCAAGTGGCAGGAACATTGCAGAGGTTGAGCAGTCAAGTGCCGTCGAGTGCAGTCAGCCATTGAAATTGCACCGTCTAAAAGCAAACAAAGGGCAGCTTGACGTAGGCCAAGTGTGCGTGGGCCCAGACAAGAGAGGAGATGGAGGCTTATGTCATTTAACAAATTCCACTACAACACAACGTGCTTTGAGGTAAAACACATTTGTATTCTCATGTACAGTAGAAGGAAGACTATAGACATCCAAACAGTGTGTGCTTCATAATAAAATAGCTGTAGCTGGCCGCTTCCTTTCCATATCCCAGCCCGCGCCAATGCCTCTCTTTTGGGTGTTCCATTGTGATGTGCTCCCTAAACCCTCACCTAAACCCAACGGTGGAGGCCTTCATCGGTATCAGTTCACTATCTCACCAGAGTCCTGCTAACGCTGCGTGGACAGTGAGCCAGCTAGTTTATTGCCAACATGAGTTTGCAGTGGAGTGAGGACAAAATCGCCCCGGCTGGCACAGTGGGCTAGTGAGTAAACAGCTGTGTGTGTGTGTGCGCGTGTGTGCGCGTGTGTGTGCGCGTGTGCGTGCATCTTACAGCCTCCTCCCATTGGCCCACATGTAGTTTTCTTCCGCTGTGTTTCATAATCGTGTTGCTTAATTTAGCTGCTCAGCGGTGCGGCCCGTTTAAGTTTGTTGTGTCATGATGATACGCTCTCTGATGCTCGGCTGCATATTAATATGACAGTCCTTTTCTACTCCTTGCAATGGCTTCGCAGCATTTCAAAGTTTGGTTTCATTCCCTATTATTTTACAACAATTACATTGTACATTGTTTGTAACAGTATTCATCCCAGAACATTTACAGCTGTGTTAATGTACGGAGAACCAGGAACAGTGATTTGGTTGGGATCAAGAGTTATAGGGGATCTGTTTTTGTCTGCCCTGTAGGGTCTGATCTCCTGGAGCAAAGAGACGTACATGGCCGGACCCCGCTTGACCTGGTGACCTCTGCCCCTCTGAGGGAGGAGCTGAAACAGAGTGCACTGATCGGCGATGCTGCTATGAAGTTCCTGGGGTCAGAGGTCAGAGACCTGCCCTTTCTGGAAGCCTGCTCCTGTTTGCTAAACTGCCTGCTGTTAACTTACCAGAAAGAGAGGGCCCAAGTCTGGGATGCACCTCTCAGCCTGGGGGGGAAGCTAGCCAAGGCCCTGAAGAAACCCTCTGCCCAGAAGGTGAGGGCAGGCTGGGATGACCCCGAGCTGGCGCGCCTGGTGGAGGACCTGGAGACATTGCTGGGGGTGGATGAACATCTAGCTCAGCTGGCCCCTGCGCTCAGAGAGTGCCAGGGTGCTAACACGCGCCTCTTGATCACACTCCTGGAGGACATGAAAGAACACACATGCATATAGAGACTGACACGGTGTGAAACAGTCACACACACTCTGACCTCTGACCTTTCTGGTTACATTGATAAAGAGATGTAATTGTTTGACGTCCCATTGTTACAGTTCATCTTATTTTGTTCACACCAAGCTCGTTAGGCCTGTTTCTTATTAACAATTTGTGCAATATGTTATTACAGTCACAGAAGCTGGGGGGTGTTGTTCTGAGTAAATTTAATTTCTGCAGATAAAACATATTTTTACTGTGTTATTTGTTAAATAAAGCTGCAATTACTGAATGTCATGGTGAGGGGATAAATGTTAGTGATGTTAATTACAAATATCAGTTACTCGGAGGATGTACACAGGGGACCTTCAACCTCTGTGTGTGTGGTCAAATGAAAACACAGGAAATATTAACCTTTAAATGATATCCTAAACACACCTGTGGCACTGTTTTACTTTTAGAAAACATATATTTTTTTTAACTTTTCTGTTGAGGGTCAAAGAATGAAAAGCCTTCAAAGATAATAAAAATATTTATTATTTTTTTTTTCAAAATAACCAACATAAGGATTTTGGTCATATTAGAGGTAATTTTTATCCTCATAACGTTCTCTAAAGCCATTGGCTAGGATGGGGAAGGGAAGATGATGTCACAGGCAACACTGCAGGCAAAATGACCTCAGAGATAATTGACACAGCCACGCACCTATACAACATCATCAATTAACATTAGACCATTTACAAGCGTATTGTAAAAAACAATAAAACCATAAAGGGATACTATGTACATTATAAAAAACTGAAAGTAAAAAAACGGTTACATCCGTCGATACATTCTGTTCACATTTTGTCAAACAACATCACTTTGGTTAACTTGCAGACATAGCCTGCACCATGTCATTAAACTTAAAGCATTTGGATGCATGACCACACACATTTTATCCTCACTTTCTGTAAATTAAACTACAGTAAAACAGATGTACATAGTCGGGTATTCAGAATGTCTCTCCAGGCAGTACCGAAAGACACCAAGCCTTCTGTCTGTTGGCGAGGACGATATACTCCGCCTGGCGACGGCTGAACCTGGCCCCAGGGGAGCGTGTTATTGTCTTTCAAGTGCATTCCTCAAGACAAACCAAATCAATGGCCGTCTAAAGTGACACATCTCCGCTTGCTGAAGTTTAAAGGATGGAGGGACAGTTGAGATGTGGGGGGAGGAACAGCGCCCGGCTATGCTGTGATCTTTCAACAGATGCTCTGGGAGAGGCCCAGGAGACATCCCGTTCAGACAGGGCCGCGACCCCCGAGCACTGAGGAACGGGAGGGAAACGGGAACGATGGGAGGGATTCTGAAAAAATAAAAAAGGGTGCCGACACACACGAGCACAGACTTCCAATCTCAGGCCCCCTACGTGTCTAGTCACACCGGCCGGCTGCTCATTTAGCTGACACCTCTACGCATCTGGATCTTCACACTCACATCCCCGTCACTCTCCTCAGATGAAACGGGACGCGCACACATCTAATGTGTACACACAGGATAGGGGACACACACTTCAAGCACACAGCTACTTGATTACTAGCATAAACGTATGTACACACAGACACTACAACACAAACACGTCCCCTGGATGAGAGGATCAAAGTTGAGCTAGGGGCCCAGGAGTTGATGGAAAGGGCGACCAGCCTGGGGCGCATCGTCGGACTGGTGTGTGTGTGTGTGTGTGTTCCTACTGAGGCATCATGGGAAGAGCCCAGCAGCCTCTCAAATGAGCCCAGGCTGGCTAAGGCCTGGTGATTCTGTCTGCAAATAGGGACATCCTATTAGCTCAGCAGCCAGTCTGCCTCGTCTGCCTCTACTGGGGGAACCACACTGGGTGGAAAAACCCTGATCAGACGTATCAATGGAGGAATGGCAGATAGGATAGACACTCCAGCTCACCTGGGATGTACTGCAAAATCACAGCACTTATTACCGTAGTTCAATTTAAATACGTGGTTATTGTAAGGGTTCACTAAAAACAAGTGAATAATTCATTTTGCCAGTCAGGGATACCTGGACCAGGTCTAGCATTTGAAAAGTAAACAAATGATGGACAAATTCCTGAATGACTTCTTGGCATCAATTAACTCCACATGTTGTACAATAAAGTGCAGCTTTGTATATTTTAACCACTTCAGACCTGAATTATGTTAAAATAAAAAAAATAGAAATACATTTTCCCAGATAGTTAGCGTAGCGAAGTGGGCTAAGTCGCTGCATTGCAGGACAGTCTACGTCATGATAGTCAGTGGTTCAAGCCTGAATATGGGTTCTCCTTCTGCACAAGAGAGCGCAAATTAGCGTTGCCCTGCCCGGGATTTGGGTTAGTTAAATCAGATTATCTTTCCTGCCACGTCGCTCTCCAGTGGCTCCTTGTGTCCAGATCAAGCACTGGGTGACGTGGTTAGATGAACCATGTGCATGACCTTCGTCATCCCACAGATCTGTCCAAGGAGTTGCAGAGCTGCCAACAAGGCAGGGTTAGTGGGGATTGGGAAGGAAAATGGGGAAAAATCACCCAAAGAAATAAAGTTTTTCCAATTCATAAGGCATGCAAAAAAAAACTTTAAATCAATCAATTTCATTTGTGTCAGGTTGAAACACTTCACAAAATATAAACCAACATCAAATAAAAGCAAAAACATACAAATTGTTGGTCCATACTTTTTGTTTGTTATTTTTTTAGGTCACAAACCTTTTTTTCTGCTTTATAGAATGTACATTTGTTTGTTTTACCTTTTTTTTGCCTTATAGAATGTACATTTGTTTATTTTTCGACAAAATAAACATTGTGGGAATCAATCAATACAGTGAATGAAGTGTCCATTCTCACAGATTGTACAATAGGCTTTAAATTAGGTGAAATGCTCCAGAAGCAAAAACAATTTGCCTGACATTATGTCCATTGCGATGGACGCTGGGTCTGAAGAGGGGTTAAAACAGGTGTATGTTGGCAAGATTAATGTATATTTCAGTGAATAATTTCACTGCTTGAGCTCATGTTCCTCATAACTAATATCAGCTCATGTTGTGGAGCTCTACTGCATCAGGTATAAACAGTAGGAACATTAGGAAGCTAAGAGGTTAATAGCTAATCAGTGGCTGGCCCAGAGAGAGTAGAGACACAACAGATACGCAAGAGGACATATTACTTCCAAAAAAATAATAAATAAATACAGAAAAATAATTTAAATTAAATATCATAAATACATATACAATATAGCAGTATTGCTAAAAGACTGGAAGAAAAATAAGGTTTCTATCTATTGCTGCACATATCCATACTTCCTTTTTTATGTAGACATTCATTTTAATGTTCATAGCAGACGTTTCACCATGAGATGGTTAAATGATATGTTCTCAAAGGAGAATTATGTAGAAATATCCCCCATTGTGTGGTACTCCTACGTGGCGCTCTCCGTTTTAATTAAAGCGCGCCTTGGACTGTTGAAGCTGTAAACACCTGTTGTTGGTCCACTTTCATGATATCAGGATGATAATTCAAATGTTTTCTCTAACTGCTGTCTCTATCCAGAATGCTAATTAGGCTTTTAGGAGATGTTTCATTTAATGTATATTTAAAGTCAGGAAAGAAAGATAAAAAAGACACACGAGAAAAGAATGGAGAGATAAAGAGAGAGAGGCAAAAAGAGGAGTGGAACCCTCAGCTCCTTGGAGTCGGATAGGTGAGGGAGGGAGGATTCCATGGGCGTGCAAGGCCAGCTACCCCAGGTTGTTTTCTACCCCAGGTTGTTT
>JACXGM010012699.1:7753-23838 GCA_016801145.1 Umbra pygmaea
ATATTAGTGAGTCTTACTGAATACATATTAGTGAGTCTTACTGAATACATATTAGTGAGTCTTACTGAATACAGATTAGTGAGTCTTACTGAATACATATTAGTTGCCATTACGGAATTGGCCTTACTGAATTCAGATTAGTGAGTCTTACTAAATACATATTAGTGAGTCTAACTGAATACATATTAGTGAGTCTTACTGAATACATATTAGTGAGTCTTACTGAATACATATTAGTGAGTCTTACTGAATACAGATTAGTGAGTCTTACTGAAGACATATTAGTGAGTCTTACTGAATACAGATTAGAGTCTTACTGAATACATATTAGTTGCCCTTACTGAATTGGCCTTACCAAATACATATTAGTGAGTCTTACTAAATACATATTAGTGAGTCTAACTGAATACATATTAGTGAGTCTTACTGAATACATATTAGTGAGTCTTACTGAATACAGATTAGTGAGTCTTACTGAATACATATTAGTGAGTCTTACTGAATACATATTAGTGAGTCTTACTGAATATAGATTAGTGAGTCTTACTGAATACAGATTAGTGAGTCTTACTGAATACATATTAGTGAGTCTTACTGAATACAGATTAGAGTCTTACTGAATACATATTAGTTGCCCATACTGAATTGGCCTTACTGAATACATATTAGTGAGTGTTACTAAATACATATTAGTGAGTCTAACTGAATACATATTAGTTGGCCTTACTGAATTGGCTCAACTGAATACAGATTAGAGAGTCTTACTGAATACATATTAGTTGGCCTTACTGCATTGGCCTTACTGAATACAGATTAGTGAGTCTTACTGAATCAGATTAGAGAGTCTTACTGAATACATATTAGTTGGCCTTACTGAATACATTAGGACCTTGCCTTGTCCCTTGGTTGACACTGCTCACAGAACTACCTGCAAGTAAGAGAAAAGAAGGAATGAGAAGGTGAGAAGAACAACAAAGAGACAAGAGCAGAGAGGAGAAACAAAACTGTTGTCAGAGTGAGATGTTTTATTGGGCCGATAGTGGAAAGGTTGCTAGCTTAAATCCCTGAGGTACAGTATTACCCCGACTTACCCTCCTTACTGACCCCTAGACAGCCTTTCAGCTCCAGCAGTGAGATGGCTTTGTCTTTGTTCAAGTCACAGTAGTCCGTGAATTTACGAGCACATTTCTTGGGTTTGGCTTTCTTCTTGACATATTTCTTGAGGGGCTTCAGCTCATTTTTGTTGATGTCATGGCTGCCATTGTTGTCCAGCACGCCAAAATACCAGTGGACCACTCTCTCCTCCAGCGTGTGGCTGGGGTCCGGTTCCGGAAAGCTGCACAGGTATACTGAATTAGGCCACACACTCACAGATACAGGAAGAAGCATTTACACAGCACTACATTTATAATCATCAAGATAACAACAGTCCAGTTGATCTAATTGTTGATTAATGAAGGATAAATGGGAATTTAGGATGTTAGTACATACCTCCCGCCACCAGAGGGGGTTTGTGAGTTTATGGCCTGGACCATGTCTGTGGTGAGAGCGTCTAACAGGCTTGTAATGAATTCTACCTTCTTCCCCTCGGGACAGCCTTTCAAAAACACACAAAGTCACCATTAAACTCATACATGATAAATACTAGCACAGAACAGTCTCCCGATAACAAAATCCTGTCAAAATAACACACAAACATCCTTTGCCAAAAAAAGGTGCAAAACCAATGTATAATAGAAACAAAACGATAGAGTAGGCTACTTAGCAAAAATCTTAGGCAATCTAGATTTATTAACACAAATCTAGTACAATCCATTTGTGTCCATCTGATCATCCAGGCGAGAGGGCAACCTAATATAGTTCATTAAACAGCCTGATGATCTGGAGATAGAAGCTGTTACACAGTCTGACTGTTTTTGACAGGATGCTCCTGTACTGGCGATGGCAGGTAGATCTGGGTCACTGGGACAGGGCGTGGCTCAGATGAAGATCTTCCTGGTTTTGTAGGAGCATTCAAGAAGAGGCAGTGAGGATCCAATGACGGGTTCAGGAACCCAATAGAACCAACTGTGATGTTCCACTATAGCTGTTATTCACAAGTCTGTTACCCTCATCCATTGAAAACGTACCACATACCATACTACCTTGACACATACCATACTACCGAGTCCAAATAATGATCCAAGCCATGGCACTAAGGTAACTAAAAAGCCTTTTTGCTAACAGTGTATCAACAATGGCCCTACACTCAGCCCGTGATCTTCAACACACGCTGCCACCCTTGTTGACCACATTCCAACCATGAGCTATACAAAATGTGCCAATCATATAGCCCCATCTGTAAAATGTCAAGTTAGCTGTGTAGTGAGCTTGTGGTACGTTGTGAACTGTTCTACAAACGGAACATAAAAATGTTATTCAAAAGTGTCTGTGTGTGAGGGAGGACAGAGAGGGAGAGTGGGTTGTAGGTGGGTGTGCGGGGGAGGACAGTTAAAGAGAAAGATCCTAAACTTAACCGTATAGTTACGCCTTTGCACCCTGCAGAGAATACCTACTTGAACAGAGCTAGTGTACTTGATAGGGAATAGGGTGCAAAATCAGAACCAAGCAGCCATAGATGAGAGGCCAGAGTGTGTATGTGGTGACAACAGAGTATAGCTGGGCAGGTCAGACCTGTTAACTTTTATTGTAGTGTGCTGCACACCTTGGGTAGCTGTCTGTAATTGCCCAGATGCTTTAACAGCAGCACAGACTAATGTTACTCACTAATGTTTCTCTCACACAGAAACTTCCAACAACAGCAAGGCTGGAACAAACTAATCTAGTAATTTCTCTTTTTTCTCTCACTCTCTGTCCTTTCCTTTTCCTTTTCCATGTCCTTTCTCTCTCCATGTCCTTTCTCTCTCCATGTCCTTTCTCCATGTCCTTTCTCTCTACATGTCCTTTCTCTCTACATGTCCTTTCTCTCTACATGTCCTTTCTCTCTACATGTCCTTTCTCCATGTCCTTTCTCTCTCCATGTCCTTTCTCTCTACATGTCCTTTCTCTCTACATGTCCTTTCTCTCTACATGTCCTTTCTCTCTACATGTCCTTTCTCTCTACATCTCTCCATTTCCTTTCTCTCTACATGTCCTTTCTCTCTACATGTCCTTTCTCTCTACATCTCTCCATTTCCTTTCTCTCTACATGTCCTTTCTCTCCACATCTCTCTCCATATCCATTCTATCTACATCACTTTCCATATTCAAGGAGACATATTCAAGGAGATGGTATTTCCCCAAATGCTTGTGGCTTGTTCCCTACGGAATGAAGTCACTTAAATTAAGTGATTAACATCTTAACAAAATACTTACAGTATGGCCAGATGTGTGCAGTATGTTTACATTATTATCACCCTTGTATTAGTGGATGCAATACTGTTTGTAAATGCTCTGCAGGACTGTATAGGCTCAGCGATGACATCCGTTACTAATACAGTTGGGTCCTACTCTGGACGCCTACAGTTTGCTCTATAAAGGTCAGTCATGCCAATAAATGCTGTGCTGAATCCCATTCCAGGATTGGAATATAACATGACTAAATGGAAGTCAAAGTGAGAAGGCATTGGGGCAGTAACCAGTTAGGTAGCCTGGAAGTCTTGTTATATAACTAAATGGAGATCAAAGTGAGAAGGCATTGGGGCAGTAACCAGTTAGGTAGCCTGGAAGTCTTGTTGATATGTTTGTGAAAGACAAATGAATTACCTGAATGCTGTGCTATCATGGGTTGGGGCATCATGTTAACTACAGTGTGTTCAATGTTTGACCAGAGACTCAATCCCATTGTTCTTTCTCAAACTCCGATAGTGAAAGCTGTGCTAACATGTGGAAAGCCCGAAACAAGAGTGTTACTGTTACATGGTCAGCGAAACTTACCTCAATTACGGGATAAGAACTGCTGATGTACTGTCCATTATTCCAACTGATACCTGAGAATATACAGTGCAGTAGTAGCTGTGTAGTAGCCACTGCAGTAGTATGGAATGGCTCACCAGCAGTCGTTAAATCCACGTAGCAATTGGGATAATGGGACAATTCAGACAAAATCCAATCAATTAATCAAATATATTTCATAAAGCCCTTTATACAACAGCAGTTGTTACAACTGCTTTGACAGATACCCAACCTAAAACCTCAAAGACCAAGCAACAACAATTGATGCACAGTGGCTAGGAAAAACTCCCTAGTAGGTGGAAACTAGGAAGAAGCCTAGAGAGGGGCCAGACCCAAGGTAGTGGCCAGTCCTCTTCTGACTGTACCGGGTGGGGAATCTGAAGGTACACAGCCCATTGTAATAAGGTCATATTGTTTATCAGTGTTCAGTCATAGCTGTTATCTCTAGACAGAGGTACGTATCAGTGTTCAGTCCTAGCTGTTATCTCTAGACAGAGGTACGTATTCCCAACCATGTATTGAGCCAGTTGTCCATATTTTGGCACAGCCGTGTTCCAACTTGACCCACAATGACTGAGTCATATTCTGGCTAACGTACTCCATGTTCTCATCTGTGACCTTGGTCGGCGTGAACTCTCACCTGCGAGGTCACGGCCCTGGAAAGGATCCTCACTGTCAGATCCAACTGAGCGAGCACTGCTGACGCACTCCGGGGTCTGGTACCTGTCACGACCAGGAAATGGAAAAACCAGCAAATACAGAGAGAGAGAAGAGAGAAAAGACAGATTTACATACATGGACAGAGACAAATAGATTCAGGGTTAGATAAATATCAATTACACTGATAGATATTTAAATAGTCTAGCTATAGTAGAGAGATGATATATATATATATAAACATATATACAGTAGATATCATAAAGATAGATAATATAGATAGGACACATTATGTGCCGATTTGCTAACAACAATAAGAGACACTGGAAACAATAATAAGGAACACTAGACCAGATTATCATGAACTGTGTGCTAAAGCGCTAGCTGGTCTGCCCAGGGTCAAACCATCGTCTGTTGTTTTACCAAGTCACTCTGCCAACATCCTCTGAGCTCTTTTCCCTAACAGCATGAATGTGAAATACACTACAGGATGAAGAATTGTGTGTTCAGGAGGAAAAATCTGTAAATTTAGAATTATTCCTGACCTGCTTCATAATGATGAGGAAGTCAATCGTATATATCAATTAATCAAGTTGTTAGTAATCAAGTATGAAAAGTGGTGTTCAGCTTAATGGACTTGGGCCAGCTGTGTGAATTGTTTTTGAATGGAAAAAGTCAAAGAGCAGAACATGTTCCTATTCTATCAGCATCAGAATAACTGTGTTGTAAAACCGATGGTTTGGAAAATGACTGGTCCCTCTCATGACAGAATGTTTTGGAGAACAACTCTTTGTGAGCTTAATGTTATGAGGATGATTTTTTTATGTTTAAAGCATAACTGACTGGTAGAAATAATTATTTTGAGCATGACGGTGCATAATAAAGTTCCTGGGTTATATGAAGTAGTTATTTCTGGCCTCATGAAGAAGCTGGTTTGACCTTTGAAAAGCTGTATGATGAACACAGCGATTGTAGTGGCTCTACAGTGCTAGGAATTCATCAGTACAAATCAGTACAAAGCTTTTTCTAAAACCTTCCAAGAAACAAAGTGAAACAGGTTGCGTTAGATAAAAAAGAGGAATGGCAGCTTGTATAAATCATATGTGTTTCTGGCACAGGACAGGCCCCTGGGTATAAACGTTACGGTGACCACACAGCGCAAAGTGACCTTCATCCTAAGAGAGAAAGATGAAGCTTCGTTTTCAGCATAACAGACACTCTGTTATCGATCTGCGCCGCTATGCTTAATCATCTCAAGCATTTGGTTTTTCTGCAGCTTATGAATGACAATATTTACTGAAGGTCAGTTAAACAATCTCAGAGAAGAGACATGATCTAAAGATATGTGCAGTCATACCATAAATATTATGAATTCAACTGTTTTCTGAGGACTGGTATCCATTACTCTGCGGTGAATCTATAATAAACACTTCTCTTTTTTGTTTTAATCATATTCAACATTTAAAATCCTTACACTCACAGTGATGCTGGCTACACATTACACTCACCGGCCACTTCATTAGGTACAGCTTGCTAGTACCGGGTTGGACCCGCCTACAGAAAGGCCTTAAATCTTCATGGCATAGATTCAACAAGGTGGTGGAAAGACTTGTCAGCTTCACATCCATGATGCAGATCTCCCGTTCCACCACATCCCAAATGTGCTCGATTGGATTGAGATCTGGTGAGTGTGGAGGCCATTTGGAGTACAATGAACTCATTGTCAATGTTCAGGAAGACAGGTTGAGGTGATGTGAGCTTTGTGACATGGCACGACATTACTCAAGTAAGCTTTGGTATTCAAATGATGAGAAAATTTAACCCACACCATTACACCACCAGCCTGAACCATTGATACAAGGCAGGATGGATCCATGCTTTCATGATGTTTACGCCTACTTTTTACCCTTCCATCTGAATGTCGCAATTTGTAGCCTCAGCTTCCTGTTCTTAGCTGACAGGAGTGGTCTTCCGCTGCTGTAGCCCATCTGCTTCAAGGTTCGACATGTTGTGCATTCAGAGATGCTCTTCAGCGTACCTTTGGTTGTAAACAGTGGTTATTTAACTGGCTGTTGCCTTTCGATCAGCTGGAACTTCCACTCACTGTATACTTTCTCTTTTCAGACCCTTCTCTGTAAACCATATAGATGGTTGTGTTGGGAAAATCCCAGTAGATCAGCGCGTCTGGCAGCAACAATCTCACTGCGTTCAAGGTCACTTAAATCCCCTTTCTTCTCCATTCTGATGAATTGTTTGAATGTCAGCAGATCTTCTTGATCATCTCTACATGCCTAAATGCATTGACTTGCTGCCACGTGTTTGGCTGATTAGATCTTTGAGCAGATGAACTGATGTACCTAATGAAGTGGGCGATGATTGAATGTTTAAGCTACAAGACATCTGGTTTCACAGTTCTACATTGTTTTAGCTAATTTTTTTTGCTGTTGATTTTGGTTTGTACTCAGTGTGCAGTGCATCATGCTGCAGTGTCCAACATTAGTCATCCAGTATTGATGGATTCCAGTTGCCCAGATACCAGTTTTCCACTGTAGCAATGTCCTGATGAAATCTTTCACCATGTTCATCACTGACTGCACCAAGATTTGTGGAGAAGAAGTTCAAGTGTGAATGCAGGAAATGAGGCTTCAGTGACATGTTGCAATTCATGGTATGCTGTAAGAAGTTTGTCAATCAGCTGAATGTCGTTTCATGCTCTGTAGTTGCCAAGAAAATTCTCAACGACATCCTTGAATGCTTTCTAAGCAATTTTCTCTGGCCCCACTAACAGATTTTTGAACCGCTTGTCATTGATGACGTGTCTGATCTGTGGACCAACGAAAATGCCTTAATCTTGCAATAACTTATTCTTGGAAACATCTGTCTCAAATAACAAAAATGTTCACCAGTCTAGTTCATCGCTTTCACAACATTCTTCTTTAGTCCTAGTTTTCTATGAAGAGGCAAAAAAAATGTGTCAACAAGTGGTTCATGTGCCACATTTTTCTGTCTTGGAACCAAATTCTTAAGAATTGGCCAGTACTTTTAATGTAATCTGACTTTTTAGCAGAAAAGTCCTATTCAAAAAAGTAACAGCAGTACTTCATATATCCAAGCTTCATTCCAAGTAGCAGAGCCAGTAATATTAAATCTCCAAAGCCTTGAGTTTTATCATTGATGAATCAACAAAAATACACTATTCATGCTCACAATCCAAAGATGTGAACGACCTGTCGATGTCAGAAAAGAAAACGAGGTTGTCAACCTGTGCAAAGAAATTTGATCAATCATCTTGGCGGCTTTGAAAGACAGAAAAACACTGTCCTTGCGGTCTTGAAACCAGTAGTCCCTGACCATGCTGTTTACTTCTGATTTTGTTATTAGATAATTCTCACCAGACATACCAGGTTATTCAATTTATTTCTTATTTTTAGCCATATCTTCGGGGCAGCAAAAGTCAGAGTACCACTGAGCCAAGATCTAAGATCAACAGCACATCTTGCAAAACAAATGTGAGGAGCCCAGGCCTTGTCTTGATAATCAATCTTACAACCAAAGTACAGCTCATATGCTTTCTTAACAAGTCCAGTCATGAATCTTTTGAAGATTAAGCATGTATTCACCGCAAATGTAGCAGAACGTTTTACGGCAGATGCAACATTAGTGCGACATTTCTGCTATCACCAATTATCCTATAGCAAGTCTTTAACGGGTTTACTTGTTATATAGCTAACATAGAAAATGATACGCCTTGAAACAATTGCATTAAAATAAAGACAAACGGATATCAATGTGATGTGTCGCATCTGTGCTTGATTTTATAGCTTTTCCAGGCAGCATCCATCCAGCCTAAGCATGCCCAGACAGTATCAGTTCCACAAATGTTTTGCAACCTGCCCTGAGTGCATTTCTAGATATGCTACCATGTCATGACTCCTTACGATTAATCCTGGATGTGGAGTGTTACATAAGACTAATATAATGAGGGACAGTTTCACGGACACAGATTAAGCCTAGTCCTGGACTATATAATCAAGTTGAATGGAAATCTCCATTGATCTTGCTTGTTAGTCCAAGACTAGGCTTAATCCTTGTCCATGAAACCGTCCCTGAGGGTCTGATTACTGTGACCTTAAAATTATAAAAGAAAGAAAGAGCACCACCTTCTGGACATTCTAGTTAATGCCACACATACTCATTTGGACCTTCATGTTGGGAATAGCACAAATCCGTCTGGTAAGGATGCAATGGTACAGTGTGCCCACGGTTCGGTATGTATCACAGTTTGTGGGCCACGGTAACGGTAACATTTTGGTATCTTTATATTAAGGAAAATAAATAAATACACATCACCCTTTAAACAATTAACTCTTAATTCTGCCTATAGACAAATCAAACTTTCCATTCTATATAGTTAATATTAAATGTAAAAAACCTAAGTGCTATTTGAAGTTGAGCCGTCACATTGATGGTAGCTTTAAGTTAGAACTATCAGTGTAGAGAGTTAAATAGGGTCCTTTACAATTCGTTTTCAGTTTCTCTCTGTAAAGTTAAATAGTTTGTGAATTACTTTGCAGCTGTAATGCATGGGGAGGGGACATTGTAACATGGTTCAATTGTTTTCATAGGTAAAGAAATCAGTAAACACCGAATACAGCTGCAAATATTTATTAAAACTCCTGCTTCTTTTGTTAGGTATTTCTGAATTTGTCACAAATTGTTGTTGGAACGCAGCAGCGAGAGATTATTGTTTTCGCTAATGAGTGGACACTCCTTGCTCTAGCTCCCCTTTCAAAGAAAACAGGTGCGTAAATTACTTAGTTTCCACTCGAGTAGTGTTACGCAGTGTTTGCAGACTGTACTTTCTTTGTTTGTTTACGGTTTTCCTACTCTTGTCGTCATCGTATTGAAAGTTGAATCTGTTTCTTTTCACATGTTTTAATAAAGTATAGAATGCAAACTCCTGCAATTGTCTCCTACTTCACAACATTGTTACACTAAGGATCTATAATGTGAGCAAAATATTTTAATAGACAAAATATGGCAAAAAAGTATTTCAATAAAATGGTATGTGAAAAATATATATGAAAATACAAAAACTGAGTTTTAGGACTAGTAAACGTTAGGAACTACTGTATTGGATCTGTAGGGGTTGAAAACTGTAGTACAGAATTTCACAATATCTAGCTAGCAACAAATGCATATAATGGACAAAATAATAATCTGTATTTTTGGAATTTGGTTATATACAGCATTATTTCTGTGTCCAGTAAAAAAGTATACATAAAATTATACATAAAATTCGGGCCAACAAGACAAATGAATTGAACGTTACATAGTGCACATTTAAAGGTGATTTGCGTGATCAGCAGCCAAAAATATACAGGTTGTCCAGTGTGCTCACATGGCTTTAATGCTTACAAAAGTCCTTTTTCATAATGGTGAGGACAATATGGGGCGCAGATGGCTCAGTGGGAAGGGAGTCAGACTTGTAGTCAGAAGGTTGCCAGTTCGATTCCTGACTGAGCCAAATGTTGTTGTGTCCTTGGGCAAGACACTTTACCCTAATTGCTCCCAGGTCGTTGCTGTAAATAAGAAATTGTTCTTAGTCAACTTACCTGGTTAAATAAAGGTTAAATTAAAATTAAATAGTTGTGTCCTTGGGCAAGACACTTTACCCTAATTGCTCCCTAATTGCTCCCAGGTCGTTACTGTAAATAAGAAATTGTTCTTAGTCAACTTACCTGGTTAAATAAAGGTTAAATTAAAATTAAATAGAGCTGAGAGCATCAGAAACGCAGTTTCTTCTCGTGGAACTTTCAAGAACCACCGGGGTCGTGGTGGCAAAAGGAAAATTGATCAGACAAGTCTTGAAATGGTGGAAAAGACACCAAGTAGAATATCCACAGAGCCTATGGCTGACATGGAGCAATCTGGACTGAAGGCCAAGGAGGACTCCCCTGCTGAATGTAAAACATAAAATCGCATCACTTTTGTTTGTCGAACTCTACCTAGAGAACCCACAATCTTTCTGTAGAAATGTAATACGGACATTTTAAACCAAATTAGAGATCTTTGACAATGCAGACCAGCAATTTGTTAATACGTGACAAAATAAAGCTTGATGAAAAGAACACCCTACCTACAGTTAAATATCTACAGTAAAACATTTAGTGTGGCTGCTTCGCTACCTCTGTTGAGCCAAGGAAGCCACTTTATAGTCTGGTACTTAGATTCTTGATCAAATTAATCATGAAATCAATCCATTTTACGACAAAACGTGTTCCCACATGTCCAAAAAATAGGAATGAGTTGAAGATCATGGGTCCTTCGGCAGGAAAACAATACAAAGCACACATTCAAAGGAAAAAACGAATTGTTGAAGAGAAAAAAAATTTACTGTTTAAAATGGGCCTGTAATGACTCCTGATCTCAATCTGATTGAATGTCTTTGGAAAGAGTTGGAATCTGCTATTGGGAAATGATTCCTGCCAACATTCAAGTGCTTTAACAAACTGGACTTGAAAAGTGTAAGAAACAACCAGAGCTTCAAGAAAGTTGAAGGATCAATGTTACCAAGGGTTGTGCAATCAAAGATCAGGGAACGGTTTTAATGTTATCCATATCTTATGTTTGATTTGTGAAATTGATAGATCCATTCAACTAATCTGATAATACAAAGTAGGTAAATTTACAATCATTTCTGAAGATATTGTACGTGACAAACAAATTATTCAAGGGTGCCAATCATGTTATCTGGTTAACATGATTGACACAAATCAGTACATTGTTATCTGGTTAACATGATTATTCAAGGGTGCCAATCATGTTAACCAGATAACAATGTACTTATTTGTCTCTTGTTTGACCACACCCACTTCCTTTAACACTAGGAATTGTATGTTTTTGATAGTGAGTCTGCTTATAGAAACTGGACATAATAACACATTGCACATTCAGATCAAAATGGGAAGTTAAAAATGTGTTTAGGGTTTAGGAAATGTAAATGGTGGTTTGGGTTAGAATTATGGTTTAGGCTCAAATTGGTTGAAAGACGAACAGAGAGTTATCCAGACTCAGCGTCCTGTACAGTGAGTTCATACATTTAAGATAATCTAGGTGAAACAACCACGACTCCGTAGTAAGAGCATTCAATATTTGAAACAGTGAATGGGCAAAATCAGTGCTGGAATAGGATCATACAAATAAAAAAATATTTAAAAAAAAAAACACAAGTACTAATTGAAAAGGAAGGTTTTCAGATGTTTCCTGAAGATGTGTAGAGACTCTGCTGTTCTAACCTCCAGTGGAAGCTGTTTCCACCATTGAGGCGCCAGGACGGAGTAGAGTTTTGTCTGCGTGGATCGGGTGCTGACTTCCTGAAGTGATGGGACGGCCAGGAGTACAGAAGTGGCAAAACGAAGCCTGCGTAGGGATGTGAGGTATGAAGGTAGGGAGGAGATGCCCCATAGAAAATTACAATGGCCTTGAAGCAGACATGAGCTTCAACTGGAAGCCAGTGAAGTGTGCATGGAAGTGGAGGTTGAACACAAGGCGGGCTGCTGAGTTCTGAAAGAGTTGTAGTGGTTTGGAGGCACACACCGAGAATCCTACCAAGAAAGGGTTGCATCCTCCAGGGTCACACCAAGGTTCATTGCATTCTGGGAGGGCGACACTGTGCAGTTATCAACTGTGATGGACATGTCCTGGAGCGGACAAACCTTTCCATGGAAGAAGAGCAGCTCAGTCTTGTCAGGGTTGAGCTTGAGTTGGCACGCAGAGATGCTTGTTTTCACTTGGGTGTCAGACGGGGGGGAAGGACAGAAATAGTTAAGTAGTCAAAAGAGACTAGTCAAAAGATGTGTACCTGGTAGATGTGCCAGGGATGGGTCTGCCTGTGTTGATCAGAACACACCAGCAATAGCCAGTGGACTGGTGACACTGGACCGGCTTGTACAGGCCTCCTGCACCACATTCTGGGATGAAGACGGCCTGGCGTGGGTTCTGACGGGCCTCATCCAGCGCAGTCCGTCTCTCCTGGTCACAAGAGGGAACTTTCTCTAAAACCGTGAGAAACAAACTCAATATAGACACAGCTATTACTTATTTAATACACACAAAGCTGTTACATACTCAAAACACACTGTGATATTTGGTGGGATAACCTGTCCTACGTAGAGTGCCAGAGGTCTGGGATTCCCTCTGATTGCAGATCCATCAGACAAATCTGTCCTATCAATATTTTGGCCCCTCCCAGAATGGATCAATAATCTCCTTGTGAGGGCCTGAGCCAAAACTAACCTTTACAAGCCTGAGGACTAGAATAAAGGTCCAGAATTGTATGTGGTTTGGTTTAATACTCTTATTACACAATGGACTTTTGAGGAATTCTCAAAAGGTCCCGAAACGCACAAGCATTGCACACAAGTGCACCCCAACACACACACAAACACACACACACACACACACACACACACACAAACACACACAAACACACACAAACACACACGTCTCTCTCCAACAGAAGGCTCTGTTCATTCAACTCCTATGTGCTTTATTTAGATTTACATCCATTAAGCCTCCGCTTCCTCCTAACACAGACCATAATAATACAGTGCCATGCAGCCCTGAGAAACAGCAACCAGCGCCGCTAATGGTGATGAACTTTCCCCTGCAACACCTCCTGTTTCTCTCTCTCTCTCACACACACACACACACACACACACACATACACACACACACACACACACACACACACACACACTGAGTAATTGATTAGCAGCAACTGTGGCACTGTGCCGTCAGTCTAAATGCACAAGGTTAACCAGTAGCCAACTTCAGCCTAGCTGTCAAGTATATAAACGATTTGAGAGGAATATTGGAAACAATTTGACTGGTGGTGGTGACGCAGTGTGGAGGTGTGGGGGGTTCAGGGGGGTCAAGGCTGGGAGACATTGACTGACTAAGTATGCTGAACAGAAACAATGATGTACAACCTTGGTTTTAAATACAAATGTCTTTTACTGAAACTAAATACTGCTAAACTAAACAGAACGTCCTTCTCTGCTCCACCAGCTACATTAACAGGAAAGGTTTGGCAGGACTGGCTGGCCGAAAGGAGGAGAGAGTAGATAGGAGAGGATAAAGGAAAGGATAGAGGAGAGAGGAGGAGAGAGGAGGAGAGAGGAGGAGAGAGGAGGCAATAGAGGAGGAGAGGAGAGAATGAGAGGATAGAAGGGACAGAGGAGGGAGGAGCAAGGAGGAGAAGAAAGAGGAGAAAACGAGCAAATTCTCTTTTTCAGGGAACTCTATACTTCAGCCCGCCTCTCTCTCTCTCTCTCTCTCTCTCTCTCTCTCTCTCTCTCTCTCTCTCTCTCTCTCTCTCTCCCCCCATTTCCTAACCCTCCCAAACATTCATCACTCCACATTGTTTACCGCTACGGTGATTCCCTAATTAATTATTTTTGGTCACTGCTCAATCTGTCTACTGAGCTGTTAATTAACCCTCCCAGATTTTGGGGTGAAATGTAATCATCAGTGCTGCCAGGCTTTCTTGCACACCTGTGATTATAGCACACCTGTGATTGTGCCCTTGGCATCAAGGGTTTGAGCCCCTGATTTGCTGCTGTCTGTGTCCCTCCTCTCTGTCTCCCCCCTACATGCCCATCTCCCTAACCTCTTTTCCCTGCTGTTCTGTCATGAAAAACAATAACGAAGTGGTCGACATGCTGTAGTGAAGTCAGGACAAACTACATCATGATAGTCAGTGGTTCAAGCCTGAATACGGCTTCTACGACTTTGCCCCTGCACGAAGCAGGGCCAATTGGCATAACAGGCCAAAGTCGGATTATCTACCTTACACAAACACGCACACGTAGACTCACTGAATCATATGTTCCAGTGCTTTATCTCGTTCTGATTTTAAATCATGCCAAGAGGCTGTTCCTGGTCCAACCACCTCCCTAACTAGAATGTATTATTAAATACAGACGTTGGTGAGTGTAATCATCCCATGAATGAGCTGAATAAAGGATTCCGTATTTTACGAGCAGTGAGATAACAAATGAACGGTTCGGCGACATGTAGTTGGATGAACCATGTGAGCGCCCTTCACAATCCCACATCTGTACATGGAGTTGAAGAGCTGCCAACAAGGCAGGGTAAGGGGGAATTGAACAAAACCAATTGGGAGAGGAGACAAATGGGGTAAAAATCACAAAAGAATATATATATTGTCTTTAAAAATGATAATAATAATATTACAGCTAATATTTCACCCTTTAGAAAGGGTGTTTCAAAAGTTGTGTGTTGACTTTTGGGTCTGCATTCATTTGTGTGGCTCAGTTAGGGTTTGTGAAACCCAGAAACATCTGGCTTTGGAGTTTCTCCTCAGGTTCTATATCTCTCTAGATGAAGTCGTCTTTAAGTAAGGTTTGAGAATCGCTTTCCATTCGTTGGTGAGTTGACTGCAGAGTTTCCACCATAGAGGGCAATCTGTTTTGAAGCTGATGAGCACATCATTGAAGACACTCAATGGGATGCTAAATATTAATGTCACAGGTCTTGTGTCTTACTGTAGATTATCCACAGCTTTGTGGAAGTGACCTTCCATGTGGCTGTTTAAGGTAGGGTATGTGTGAATCTATTTGTTCACGGTCAAGGTTGTCTAGGATTAATTTCTGTTAGTGGTCCCCCTGCTTTTCAGATTAAGGAAAAGGGCTACGATGACATCCATGAAGCATCAAGACGTGACAAAGAACTGACTTAAATTAACATGTTGGAGGTGTGGTCATTTCCACTTGTAGGAGGGGCTTTCACTCAAGCTGAGCCCTTATTGGCCTTAAACAACTTGAATGATGTATCCAGGTTGTGCAGTGAGTTCCGATGCTCTACCTTCTGTGATGAACCATGATGATAGACAATGCTGACATTCATTTTATGACAAACTCATATGTCAAGTAAAACGCCTATTTTAAGTTAACAAAATGAAAGTACTCTCTTTTTTGTTTTGTTTGTTTGACAATTAATGTGTGCAGGGTGTATACACGGATGGCTGTACAGCATTTTAGGGAAAATACAGTTTGACATTTGATAAACAAATGGAGTATTCTGAAAGATCAGACCTTGGTTTCAAAACCAAATGTTTTTTCAACTTCTAGGAATTTTACACTGTTCATCAATCAATATGTCCTTGTTTGAAACCTGTTTGTTTAGTTTGGTTTAAACGTTGTTTAGTAGGGAAGCTGAGAGGTAAATATACAGTCTAGCCATTCTGTTGTACATGACCATTTACTATTGCAGTGAAAGTATTTTTTCCAACCTGGATCTTTTCTATAATGGCTGGAATTTGTTGTTGGCCACAACACGGCTGGTCTTCACCCATAGCTTGTCTTAATATGCACGTAGCTCAGCTTTGAGTTCTCCTGATTTCTATCGGATGTGGGTGCCAGTGAGCTGCCTAAATGATGTGAGAGACACCAGGGACTATGAATCAAACC
>JACXGM010012700.1:0-23739 GCA_016801145.1 Umbra pygmaea
ACAATATATTTACATTTTATTTTGTAAATATAAATGTGTGGATTTTCAATGTGTGTTCACAATATATTTACATTTTATTTTGTAAATATAAATGTGTGGATTTTCAATGTGTGTTCACAATATATTTACATTTTATTTTGTAAATATAAATGTGTGGATTTTCAATGTGTGTTCACAATATATTTACATTTTATTTTGTGTCATAAGGTAGTGCTTAGCATTCTGTTCACATTGTGGCCCCCCATTTAGCTTTTTTACTGTTCTTTGCATTTGCTACAAAAAAGTCCCTTATTGTTCTACTAATTACAAGACATAGAATGTAGTATATCCTGAGTTAATGTGACGGAATAGGTAATTGCACTGATTTTACAGGAATATAGTCGAAGTGCCGTTGTGTCAGTTAATTGAATGCCATCATTCCCTTTTGTCTTTGGAACCTAAAGTCTCCCTGCCTCATAAAACCCACTTGATATCTAACACACATCCTGTGTTGTACCCACACACCCCACTCTCTTGCTTCCAGTTGAAACAGAATTCAGCAAACACCAGGGTAGGGTGCCAGTTTTATCGGCATACAGCGGAGAATGACATCAACTATACACACTGAATAAATCCAGTCTTTATTGCACCTTTTGTTGTCTGCTGCATGTCAAGTAGCCAGTAGATCCTTGGCTCTTTTTGGTCTGTCAATGTGTGAAAAGCCTGCCGTCCTGTATGCGACTGAGTCATCTTACCTGGCTTGGTTGCGGTACTAAACAGTGTTGCTTGCAGTCTTAACTAAATTAAGTTATAGCTAGGGAATAAGTAGTGGACGGCCTGCATGCCCTGGAAACTTGGGTGCCCTTTTAGCCATGTAGCCTTGCCCCTAAAATAAAATTATTTACATCTTTCCCAGACCAACCACTAGATGCTTTCCTACACCATATATAATTGTCCTATCATAGCATTTTTCTCATACACTGTCAATGGGAATTAATGTGCTACCTAGTATTGGCTTATGAGCGAATTTTCCGACAGCTGAATTTCTGCCCGATGAAGTTATGATGTTTTTATTAAACAATACAACATGTTTTTTCAACGCAAGGAAGAGGTGAAATGTTGAATAAAATGATGCATGCCTGTCATCTCTGGAAAACTAGTTCTCAGACAGTTCTGCTCAGATTCATGGAAGGTCTGGTGGAACCGTGTCAAACTTGGGATACATTAGCTAATAAGGATGTTGAGAATTTCATGTCGCAATAGGCAGTTTCTTAATCTGTGTTTCCTAACCAACAATCTCCCACAACACCTGTACGCCCCAGCTCAATTCCCTACATTAGCCGCTTTCCGACCAAGTATCTACAGGAACGTAGTTATAGGAACAGTCCACTTTTAAACAGTTCTACTAACTACTCTCCCCCAAAACCGGTTTTGCCATTTGCATTCACACTGGTCAAGTGGCCATAGGTACTGGTAGGAAGGATAAGGGAGTGACGCAAGCACCGCAACAGGCTTTTATAGCGTCGTCACTAGACTTTAGTGTAGCGCTACATTCAACATTTCACAGTTTAATGTTTGTAACACTGGGTGTATGATTGGAGATAAGTGTGTAAATCATCTTATGTATGCGGATGATCTGGTTGTTTTCAGCCCCAACCGCGGCTTGCTGTTCTTTCAGATTACGAGGCTGAAAACGACATCCAATAGAATTTTATAAAAATAATGTTGTGATGATAATGTCCTAATAACAGAGTTCGAACCGCGGCGTTTAAAAACTAGGCTGGAGTCATAGAAATTGAGTAGCTACTTAACACAGAAACACAAAAGACGAAGGCTCCAGCATAATATGTATCATTATACGCAACAGACAAACGAAGCGACCGGCGTAATTTATAAGTTGGACCAATCAACGTAGACCTAGGAAAAGGGAAAATGGAAAGACCCTGCTCTGGAGTAGGAGCTAAAAACATATAGGAACGGCGGTGCGAGGAACTAAATAATCCCGCAATTTCTTCTATCGGAACATAAGAAAAAAAGGGTTATAGGAACGTTATGTTCTAGGAACTGCAAAAATCCCTGCGGTCGGAAAACGGCTATTGTGAAGTTGTTGTTGGACAGCTTGGTATACAGTGCAGATTTCTCAATAGATAATGCACTGACTTCAGGGTAAAGCAGGGAAGTTCTCTCTTCATTAACACAATTTTGTTTTGATACGATTGTTACTGCAGTGGTTAGCCAGATATTTAAAGAAATACATTTTTTGTTGTGGGGTTCTAGCTGGTTAGCTTCTCTTTTGGCTGCCTCAGGCTAGACCAGGGGTCCCAAACTTTTCAGCCTAGGACCCCCAAAATAAAGGTGTGAGTGACTCGTGACCCCTACTAACCTCGGAAGTGGTTAATAATACAAACATTGCATGAAACTGCACACACACAATTACAACACAAAAGAACACAACAATCAAACAAATATAATATTGTTTTATTGTAATTTACTCATCACTTTCATTTAAATATTAACATCACCTAATGAGATGAGTGGGCAAAATGCACACACACACAAATAGGCTAAACACGAGCATGTTTACAACACAAAAGAACACAACAATCAAACAACTATTAAAAGAAAAAAAAAATCTTGTGACCCTCACCCCGCTGTCATGCGACCCCCACTTTGGGAACCACTGGGCTAGACCACATGTAGTCAAGTGTTTTGTTCACATCAAACTTTCAAGTACTTCTACCTAATGAGCCACACCTCAGTTCTGTAATTTGCTCAAATTAAAATGTAGGGTCACTACCATAGAAACAGATTTGCTAGCCATTCTGGCTAAGTGGTCAGGGAGTCCAGACTTGCAATGGGAATATTACTGGTTCAATTCCTGAGTGGGCAAAATGTCATTGTGCCCTTAAGCACGGCACTTTACCCTTGTTGTTCCAGGGGACATCCCTGTACTTTAAGTCTCTCTGTGTTGGAGGTTCTGCTAATTGACTGAAATGTAAAAATGACCTTGGCTCAGACGATGCTTGCTTGCTACACAGCATTCTTTGCTTTTTACAATTCAGCCTGATCGCCGTGGTAACCTCCATAAACACGTAACTTTCCTGTCCTACAGGTGTCTCCAGAGGGGTGGGCTTCATTCGGTTTGACCGGCGGATCGAGGCAGAAGAAGCCATCAAGGGGCTGAATGGCCAGAAGCCTCCGGGCGCCACCGAGCCCATCACGGTGAAGTTTGCCAACAACCCCAGCCAGAAGACCAGCCAGGCCCTGCTCTCTCAGCTCTACCAATCACCCAACCGACGGTACCCAGGACCTCTCGCACAGCAGGCGCAGCGCTTCAGGTAAAGGGACACGCCCAGAACAACCCTGCCGAATGAATGTCGACGTGAACTGGGCTAAACAGTAGCCTACAGATGTGTTCCTCTACCTCAGTGGTTCTCAAACCCATCCTCGGGGACGCCTAAACGTCTCACATTTTAGCTGTAGCCTTGAACTAGGTCAGGTGATGCAAGCAGGTATGTTGTTGATGATTTTTTGACAAGTTGATTCAGGTGTGCTAGCTCTGGGATACAGCTAATATATGGCATGGCTGGGGGGCCCCCAGGAGAGGTTTGAGAACCACTGCTCTAGAGAAAGGGGTGATTTAATTCTTAAGTGAAGTTCAACAACATTGTTGGACTTGATTAACTGTAATGTACGTCTGCAGTTGAAATGCTAATTATCACTGTTATTATGTTGTACCCTTTTGCAAGTGCATTTCAATTTGAACACGGGCGTTAGCAACTTTGGGGTTTGTGCAAGTATATTGGTTTTTGAAATATTACTGATGACTATAAAATGTCTTAACAGCTATTTACAATTTTCATTGATGACTTTTAATTGGCTTTTTGAATCGACCTTAAGGGTCTATTTTGGGCACTCTTTTAGGGTAAACAATTTAATGTTCTAATTCTCACTACATAAGCATATTTCTAAATGATGTAAGGTGAATATTTATTAACCATACATTTTTTCCCCCCTAGTCAGTGTTTTTATTTACAGACTCAGTTAATGTGTGCATTTGCAGTCCATAATGGCTTTTTTATTTATTCTCATTATGGTTTTTGACCATATAATTGTGCAAAGTTGTCCTTTATGTTGGCATTTGCCTGTATGTAGTGCAGAATGTAAACGGGGTAATTTGTAAGTAATTTCCCTGGGGAAATGCTGGGAGTGAAAAAGCTTCTCAAGTTTATCTCGAATAATTGATATGCTATCTCTTAAACGTCTGTGTGTGTTGGCTTCTTTTATTCATGTTTTCATCTTGTTCTGAAAACAACTTTTGTGTCCTTCAACTGAATTCTGAACTTCATTTTCAGGTTGGACAATCTGCTAAACATGGCGTATGGTGTGAAGAGGTAATTTATCTACAGTACTAGTACTTGCAGTTTTGTATGAGAAATTATTGAAGAATCTAGTTTCCACCAGACTTACTATTTTGTTGTATTTTCTTGCTGAGTGGCAGCCAACGCTTGCTTTGAACCTCAGGTGTCAAACTGATCCAAGAAGTCCTAGTGTATGCTGAGTTTTGGGCTTCCCCCCAACTAACACCTAGCCAACTAGGTTAGAGGAGATCCTTACCTTATAACCCAATCAATCATTCAGCTATGAAGTAAAAGGGAAAACCTGCATACACTAGGCCTTCTGTGGAACCGGTTTGACATCTGTGATTTAAAACCTGCTAGAATGTTGATTTGCGAAGATGTCAATTTTTCTTCTGTGCTACATCATTGATTGCATGGGCTGTCAGGTTGTGGGATTAAGGTGAGTGTGTTCAATACTCTGATTGGGATTAAGGTCGGCAGTCGATTGCATTTCTTCCGGTCTGTGTTTGGCAGTGCGGTGCTTGGAATTGTCAGGAGTTGCATGTTCTGGCTAACAGGAGCGGCCTTGGGAACGGAACACGACACGTAATGCTCTCCTGATCCTCTAAAGATGGGCACTCATTGCTTCCTCACCAACAGTCATACTTTCAAATCGGATTTAAAAGTCAGGGGTGTTGTCCACTTTGACCATCTCCATTTGATTTTGTGGTGACAAAGTATTTTTATGTTTGTTCCATAAAATTAAATCTATAGAAGCCTTATTAAACTATTTTGATTAGTACACAAAAAATGCAGACTGTTGTTAGTTGTCACGGTAACAACACACATCAGTTTAATGCGAAAGTAGGCCAGTAGATCTTTGCAATGGAATGTTACATGTAAAAATGGCTGCCGCTCTGACCATTCTGCTACATTGATTTGCATTGGATTGGCCTTTCTATCCATTCCATTTCTATGGTTTGTTCATTTTTGTAACGGTTATTCAACACTTGCACTACAAGGGGCGGAGCCTGCAGGGTTTCTGTTCTACCTTATCATAATTCACTTACCTGGTGTACCAGGTCTAAATAGAGGGTTGTAATAAAAATACTGAGTGGAGCTGGCTTTGAAGGCCAGAGTTGAAGAGGGCTGATTAACGTGCACGTTGACAGCAGAGGTCTTTGGCCATTGACATTTTCCAGTCTTATTGAATTTTTTTACACTTTTTTTGTTTTCCATCTTTGTTTGAGCAATGACAAAAGGTTAATTTATTTAAGTACACTGTCCCCATTCTCCAGTTAAAGGGGAAGTTAACCTACTTATACTTGTAGTATATCCTGTAATTTTAGAACGGCTCAAACTCTTGTCATTTGCCTGATTGTTGTCGTTTGCCTGTACATTTAGTTGGTAATTGTTTTCCAAACCAAATAAGGACGTTCTAAACCCCAACAAGGCTCCAACCACTTAAAGACTTGAAGGTTGAGATTAATTTATGCCAGTTTCAGTGGGATGTGTGTAAAAGGTCACATACTTTCAGACTTCTAGCTTGGGCTGTGAACTACTTGTAGCTCACAATTAAGCAGTTGGCAACTCCTAGCCAAAGTGAGATTGTACTGTGAACGCAAACACCACAATGTTAAATGACTGATCAGCCAACGCCAGTGATTACACCGTCAAGGACGATGTAGTCCAGCAATGCGTGAAATGGCACTGATGTTCATGAAGCTGGTGCTACATGGAGTGATGGTACACCGAGCTACTCGACATTATTGGAGAGAGAGAATGGGCAATGTGCCCCCAGTAATGAGAAGACTCATGGGCAGAATATCTCAGGTTACCTTCTTTGTATATTAGACCTGAAATAGACCTGACCGTGTCCTTGAGCGGACAGGAAATAGACATGACCCTGTCCTTGAGCGGACAGGAAATAGACCTGTCCTTGTCATGCAATGCACCTTTTCTGTTTTTTTCCCTTAAAAATAAAACAAAATGAATTATTTGTAGAGATTCTTTGTTTTGATTGTTACCCATTTTTCTCTTCATCCAATTGGTAATTTACAATTCCCCGAGGCTGCCTTGTCAGCATCTCAGTCGGTGAGATTGTTGAGGGCGCTAGCATGCTTCCTCCAAGCAGGTGTCGCCTAGTAGTCTGATCACATGGCTTGTAACATGGAAGCCTTAAGTCGGCACATGTGGGAATGATCCTTCCTATTATCAGCCAGGTACACAATCAATAGTTGGATGAAATCAATTTCTAATGTAGTAGTCAATGGCACATAATGATTAATTTTAGAAGGATTTCTGAATCAAAATAAATTACTTTCAAATTATTGTGATTTGACCATTTGCTTCAAAGCGGCATTGTAGTTAAATGCTGTGCGTTCCACTTTAAAGAGTGACGGTCATACATGAGGAAATGGGTGAAATTAGCCTTTACCTACCACTACCTGTCCTCATAGTTGTCCCCTTGCACTGTTAAAACTTTGTTTTTATTTTTACCTTGATTCATTATTGACGTCCCATTTTGAAGAGTATTGCGTCCTTCATTTCAGAAACTTCCCTGTAGTGTGACGTTTTGTGTTGAGCTTAATTTAACCGTCTTGCTGTGAAGCCTGATTGAAGTTCAGGCCATGAGAAGCTCAAAAGTCTTTCCCTTCACTGTGCGACGGTGGACGTGTGATTTCTGTCCTCTTCTGTGTGCCGGTGTCTAGTTTTCCAGATACCTCCCAGGGTCCTCTGTGCTCTGAGCGAACCTGTCATGGTGTATTTATCCTAAGAGACCAACTGGAGCAGCTAATCTCATCTGACACCTGCTGAAATAATTCATGCCCCCCTGTGCACTTTGTCTTTTGTTTTCTTCAAACTGCAAAACCACGATTACTTTAGAGCTGGGATTTTACCAGACTTCATGTGTTTTTGAGGCATAAATCCAAATGTCATATGCAGTGATTTCTCATTGTATTCTCATTTAAATAACTGGGTGGCTACAGGGAGATGCCATTGCTTGCTTAAGTGGTTGAGTGGCAATGTGGAAATAGCAATGACGTAAACGTAAATGCAATCTAAACATGTTTTCCGGGGGAGTTTTTTTTAAATGACAGGACTGTACGAACTGTAGGCAGGCAAGGGCACACAGTTGGTCTAGCCAGGACTCGACCCCATCGCCAGTGGACATGTGTGATCTGGAGTCGGCTGCCTAGACCGCTACAACAAACTCCAGTACAACTGAAATGCAATTTAATTGGAATTGTGAAATATCACAGACAACGATGTAATTGATGTCACATTATCTGTGGATACTGTACCAACAGCAGATTTATAATAAATCGTTGAATATAACACTGCAGGTTACTCACCTACCCTGTTCTTTGAAAATCTCAAGCTGTGGAAAATTTGCAAGTGAAAACCTCCATGCACAGTTGCAAGTGGTGGTGAAAGAAATAATCCTAGGAAAATAAAATGTTTAGTACTAATCACCTTTTGATTTGTTTGGGATTTGTCGTAAATTTTTTCTTCTGTATTTTCCAGCCGGTTTTCCCCAATGGCCATTGACGGTGTAACTAGCCTGGCGGGTATAAACATCCCGGGGCACGCAGGCACAGGTTGGTGCATCTTCGTCTACAACCTGGCTCCGGACGCCGATGAGAGCATTTTGTGGCAGATGTTTGGGCCATTTGGGGCGGTTACCAACGTCAAGGTCATCCGCGACTTCAACACAAACAAGTGCAAAGGTTTTGGATTTGTCACCATGACTAACTACGACGAGGCAGCGATGGCCATTGCCAGCTTAAACGGATATCGACTTGGGGACAGAGTTCTGCAAGTCTCGTTCAAAACCAACAAAACACACAAAGCCTAAATCTTCACCTCAGATTGTTTATAGAGAACTCTACAGAAAATGGAAAGACACAAATGAGAACATACCGACTAAACTTTCTACATTAATATAAACATCTTTGTAAATCAGTGTTACGAAGGGAAATTATATTTAGCGTCAAATGTGATTTTCTTTACTTTCATTCACTGCTAAGCTTTGAAACTTCTAAAAAGAATTTGCTTTGAATCGGAAAAAAATACTGCGGTTTTTCACTCCTGTAATGTTGCATTCTATTGCTGTCTTTAAAGATGGACGTTTTAAAATGTTAATGTTGTTTTAGGTTTCTGTTTTTGTTGAAAATCTGCTTTGAAAGCAGTAAGTCTTGTAAGGCTTCTTGTACTCATTTCTTTTGTATTTGTGTCTTGATTTGCCTTATGTGCGTTTTGCCTCTTAAGTGGTTAGCAAAGCTTTTACTTTTGATTAATCACTGTTTTTGTTGATTTTGTGAAAATTGTTTATCGTAATATTAGTTGGTTATTGGTTGGCTGCATAATGTTGCTTATTGTGAAGTTACTGGAGAAAAATACAAAAAAAATTCTTAAAGCAGTACCTTGCCAAAGAGCTAAGAACCTCTTTGATGTGGGTTTAAAAAGCATCTATTTTTATAAAAAGAAAAATTTGGAGAAACTTTTTACTGGACCTGGAACAAATATTTTGACTTGGATACTTTGAGAAATATCTTCTTATGACACCTTGTGAGCTTTCAAACTTTACCCGAAAGTTTGCATTGGTTGAAATTTCTGGAGAGATTTATGATGTAAAAGATACCTTTTGAGATCTTTGTATTATCTATAGATTGTAGAATCAACGGCAGTTCTGGTTTCATTTGTAGAATCATCTGTGGGTTGTCTTATTGTCCTTGTTGTTATGACTAGCAACTCAGTCAGATTGGATTTGGAAACAGACGGCAAAATACAAAGATTTATTCGCAAAAGTGCATGCAAATTATAAACTGGAAATATCTTTACAGTAGAGGGGGGATACAAATCAGTTCTTCCTAAAGGATTATCTTCGGACAAAGCTCATTGTGTTTTTTGTGGTGTGCTGACTATTGTTAAAGACAGCTCTTGTCTTTATATTACACAAAGGGTTTTACCTGCTTTGTTTGAAAGGAGAGGACGAGCCAACGAAGGCAGCAGCTGAAGGGGTGTAGTTTGAATGAAGAATTACTTCTGAGCTTAGAGCTATGTAAATAAGTCATTTTTATGTTGAGTATTTAGCTACATTATTTTGAGCCTTTTTTTGGACTTGCAAAGTGTTTTTTATATATGAGTACGTACTGTATGTCTTATTTTGAATATTGCCTTATTTTGATTTTAGTTTTACTCTGAAAGTTATTTCTGTTCTGTTCAGATACTTAGTTGTCCTATGGACTAGCATTACAGTGCATCAGATTTGTTGGTTGTTTGGTCTTTAGATAGCCTTGCTTCTGCTATTAAGAAAATTATAGATACATTTCAGTTTTTTTTGTTATTATATATATATATATATATATATGAACATTTATAGATATATATTTATGTGGTAAAGAATGACTATAAACCACAGTTTTGAAGTATTTTATTTTAATTTTTTCAAATTCATGTAAACAATGCATATAACCTGTCTTAAACATCGTGAAAGGTGTATACTGCTTTACTCACTTCGGGGAAGGACAGAAAGCAGTTCCGTGACCGTAGCGAAGTGTTGCAAGAGATTTGCCGAACAACATGTCGCTGATCTTGAAACAAACGGAGGCTGGGTCAAGCCTTAGATGCATCGAGTACTGCACCTGCATCCTGCTTTGTATTGAACTAAATACTAGTCATGCTTCCCCTTAAACGAGCAGTGTGCTATGCATTATATATTTATCTTTGCAACTGCTTTTCTTTCTTGTTGACTTCTCTTTTGCGTTACTTGTACAAGTTAAACTTTGATTAGATGAGCTGTGACACACGTGCTGCTGTTTAGGAGGGGGCCCCCATTTTGTCCAGGTCGGCCTATCACTGGTCTTGATTGAGGGTAACTTAACGAACCTGACAGGGTTCTGACCAATCAGAAATTGGCAGCCTGGTCTGACAAAATGAGTCCCCACTCCCCTGACCCCTTAATATATCTCAATTCTAAATATGAGAATGATTATTTATTTAAAGTTGTACAGTATGACTTGAATCACAGCATTTTTTGGGATAGACTATATCTTTTGTTGAGTATTTAAAAGGATGTACATGTTATTTTCTTTGTGTTTGGAATACTTGGTATTTTTTTTTCGTGTTCAGTACATCAATAAATAAGTTGAAGGGAAATGCAGCTCTGGATGGACCCTGTCTGTACCAAACCACCTTCAGTGAACTTCACACTGCAGCAATACAATCAATACAATCTTTCTCCCTTCCCAATTCCCTCTAATCTTGCCATGTTGGTGGCTCTGCCAGTCCTTGGACTGATCTGTGGGATGGAAAGGGTCTCGCATGTTTCATCCAACCACATGTCGCCTAGCTGCAGTTTTCTTCCATACTGCTCATTCAACAACAGAAGAAGCCTTTAGTCAGATCATGCAAGTGATGGTTACGTTCACCAACTATTATTCCGTGATTGAATTTACATGCGCCCAATCTGGACACTGAGTCTCTGAAAAGCAACGTGTCAACATAGATTAGTCTAATTTATGTAACCCAAATTCCAGGCAGCGCTATGGCAATTTGCGCTGCCTCGTGCAGGCGGTCTGGAAATTCAGAGAACCCATAGTCAGGCTCAAACCACTATCATATAGACTGTCCTGCAATGCAGCAACGTAGACCACTATGCCACGCAGACCCCCCCCAACAATACATTTGAATTATGGTCCCCATGTGAACGGCACCAAATTTATTTTCTTGGCATTTTAAGAATTGTACTTGCTGGAAGAGCTCAATGTATGTGTACCATATATAATCAGTGACTAGCGTCTAGCGTCATTAACGAGGTATAGCGAGCCTAGTCTACATCTACAAGTTTCCTTCCTAGGTCATTCACGCACACAAGTGTCTAGGATTACAGAACAAATGTGTCTGAACGCACAGCTTGTTGGTACTTGCAACAGGTGTGGTTGGGCAGCAGACGACCATCAGCTTCCACTCCTATCGGCTGAAAACACGAAACGACCACAGTGAGGACAAGATCAACACACGACTACATACATTTCAACAAATATTTTGCCATTGCAGTCCTCAGCCTTCACCCTAATAACGGTAGATGAAATGGAACAGGGTGTTGGCAGAGACCTGTGTCATTGCATAAGCAAGGACCAACTTTTCTGTGGAACATGTTAGGTACCTTGTAGAATTCATGCACGAGTGAAGTCAGGAGATTGCGTTGTGATCAATTACTACTGTCGGTTGATGTGAATAAGACCTCTGAGTGTATATGCATTTAAATGCATTTCAATCTCCCACATGGTTACTAGCGCACCACTGTCGAAGGCCTGAACATTTGACTGGCAAACTGGCATTATTACATTCCACTTTTAATATACTGTAACATTTTACTTTTAAACCCTTTTTAATGATCTAATATTCCTATGCCATGAGATGTTAATGGAACACGATGAGGCAAGGCAAGCCAATTCCACTACTAACCTTTCCCAATATTGGATGTTGCTCTGCAAAACTTTGGGATTCCTGAGATAATTGGGTTGCCGGTTTGACCCTGCCCTGTGCTTTTACTATCGTGATGTTTTGGGCCAGACCCTTCGCTGTATTGCAGCAAAATAAAACCAACGGGCCGGTGATAGGCACATTTAGAAGCTAAACAATATGAACAAGCAGATGCCATCTTCATGCCAATTTGCCAGTTTGGCAAGAAAGAAGCCTTAAGAGCCAGCAAGAAACTGTATGCGAATGGAATTTGATACACAGCGTTAGGTCTTTGGAACTGGGTGCTGTCATCAGATGAAACTTCATTAAAACTTGTTATGCACACTAGCTGAAAATGAAATAAATGTGCCCAGGGTCCCTGCTCACCTGTGTGTATGTGCTTAGGAATGCCGCAAGGAGGCATGAGGACTGCAGATGTGGCAATAAATTGCAATGTCCGTACTGTGACTCCACAATAGGGATTGTCCTCACGGCAGAAAATGTGTAACAACCCAGGATGGGTATGTCCAAATGTCACACCTGTGGGATAGGTACAGGATGGCAACAACAACTGCCAGAGTTACACCAGGAACACAATCTCTCCATCAGTGTTCAGACGGTCCACAATAGGCTGAGAGAGCCTCTACTTAGGGCCTGTGGTAAGGCAGGTCCTCACCAGACATCACCAGCAACATCGTCTCCTATGTGCACAAACCCACCTTCAATGTACCAGACAGGACTGGCAAAAAGTTCTCTTCACTGACGAGTAACGGTTTTGTCTCACTAAGGATGACGGTCGACTCGCATGTGTCTTTAAAAGGAATGAATATTACAGTGAGGCCTGTACTACGGAGCGGGAGGTGGAATGTCACAGCATCATCAGACTGAGCTTGTTGTCGTTGTCAATCTAAACACTGTGTTAAAGGGAAAACATCCTCCCTCATACCCTTCCTGCAGGCTCATCCTGACATGACCCTCCAGCTTGACAATGCCACCAGCCATACTGCTTGTGCTGGTTCAGTGTTCTGCCATGGCCAGCAAAGAGCCCGGATCTCAATCCCATTGAGCTCGTCTGTGACCTGTTGGATCAGAGGGTAAGGGCAAGGGCCGTTCCCCCCCAGACATTTTGTAGACAAAGACGCTTTTGTCCCACTCGTGATGGAAGTTCAGAAACTAAATATATGTATATCATTGAAATAGATGTGTACAGATTTTTCATAGCATGGTCATTATCAAGGTGTAAGGGCTACACGTGATTAATACTAATGCATCTTCACTGTGCTTCCAGTGCCAAAATGGCATTTAGTTTACCACACGTTCACCACACTGGGCTGGTTTTGTATTTGGCGTCATTATTGCAGTTTTGACTTCCATCGCCAAACAACCTACATGCAGATTAGTAGACTGAACTGAGGCTATGTCACAAGGTCGAAACAAACACTAAACCCGTGTGGAGATCGCTGTGATATCTGAGGTTGGGACAAGGGGAATTTTAAGATTGTATCTAAAGCAAGGCTGTACATCATTCCAACGTACAGTGCATCACAGTGTGAAGTTCGGCTCCAGATGGGACCTTTACTACATATGAAGAGCACAACATGACAAGAACCTTGTGGGACCCTGGGCAAAGGTACCGGACTATATGAAGCAGGGTGCCATTTTGAACCTATTTCTAGAATTCTCCAACTGTTTACCAGCTTCTCAAACAGTTAATTGGAGAACAGCTTAGACGCAGTCTTCAAAATGCACTGTGGCTGTCACAAGGCTGCAAAGGGCTCTAGGAACAAAGGCTGATATAGAGTATTGATTTTCCTTATCTCATGCTTCACTTGAGGCCGACCACTTCTGCAAAGATGAAATGGCCTGCTTTGAAGTGTTCCTCCCTACTGCGGAGCAACCTCTCACTGCCTGTCTATGTCATTTAAGGGGCATTAAAAGGACACATAAAGGGGTAGTTCACTCGTGTGATAAAATCAGGCTATGTTCAGCTGCTGGACAATTTCTGTCTGTTTGGATGGTTTGTGGCCAGAAACATTATTATTAACATTAAATAACCTAGTTTGTACTCTGCAAATTGATCAGAACGTATCCCACTATTGCGAGTCATCTTTGGAAGCTCCATGTGGCCAGTGGTAAATGTCTCTTCATTACTTTCCAGAAATAAAAATGGGATAGATTATTCTGATACCCAAAATATAATGTTTGAGCCACGTTACGACATCCCATCGCATACGGGACATACTAAAACGCTTAATTTGAAAAAGCTTAATGTGGTTTTAATGTACCTAAACAATGGTCAATCATCACCAAATTTCTCATGGCCATATCTTGTTATGAACACTTAAGCCTGTCAAAATAACTGTAATCCAACGATTATAGAAGTAATCTCACGTAAAAAAATTCTTCTTAATTGGCTCCTATGGCGAGGAAAAGGTTTAACGTGATTTAATGTACCTAAACAACGATCAATATTAACCACATTTCTCTCTCATATTGCTCATCATAACCATTGAAAATTACAAAAACATTTAACCCAAAATCCAATTATTTTTATTTTTTTATTTTGCTGATCCGAAAAATTATCAGATTCGTGATTCGGATCCGAGGAACGATCCGATCCGTGAGTTTTTTGATCCGTTGCACCCCTACTTTGTGTCCATCCATGTGTAATGATTCCCAGAATAACACTGAAGGGAAGAGGACCCAGATGCAGAGGTAAAATAATATTTGTTTAATTCCTTAAAAGAAGGATCAGGCAAAAATTGTGGTCAGGGCAAATCAAATAGGTACCCAAGGTAAACAAATACAAAACAAGGGCTAGGTAACACTCAAAGTCAATTGAAAAAAGGCAATGGTCAAAACACTAAATAATAAATAAATAATATATGTTAATAATAAATGTTCAGTACGTTTAATGACACAAACAATACCTTACAAAGGACACACCAGAAGGATCTGTCTTAAATAGGCAGGCAAACACATAACAGGTGCACGCAATCAGTGAAGTGATAGTTCGATCAACGGTAACTTAGAAATGCAATACTAGACAGGGAAACACCTAAAACGTTTTGAACAAAACAAAACCTGATGAACAAAACAATAAAAAATATAGAACCAAATCCACACAGCCCCCCCCCTTCCCCCCCCCAGGAGTCCCCAGACAATCCACAGTCTGAGGCATCACAGATGATGAGCAGACTGAGCCGGGGGCCTACCCCTAGGGCGAGGAGCGGGACGGTCTGGACGGTCCCGGTAATAAGCACGCCTTAATTCCAGGTCCTGAACGTCCCAGGCAGGAACCCAGGACTGGTCCTCCTGGCCATATCCCTCTCAATCAACCAGGTACTGCAGGCCACCACCCCTCCCGACGGGAATCAAGGAGGCCACTGATGGCATAAGTGGTTTCCTCTCCTACGTCCAAAGGAGGTGGGAGAGGAAGATGAGAGGCAGCCAGGTGAAGGAGAATGAATTGGACAGGTTTGAGCAGAGCCACATGGAAGGAAGAGTGGATCCGGTACTGACAAGGAAGCTGCAGATGATAGGTAACGGGGTAACACGGCTGAGAATCTTAAAAGGGCCGATGTACCTGGCACTGAGTTTCTTGCAGGAAAGGGTGGAGCCGGATGTCCCGACTAGATAGCCATACACGTTGTCCAGGGTGATAGAGAGGTTGTGATGTTGGCCGGCTTTTGCGTCCATGAAGCCATGTCCAAGTGTTGATGCGGAGATTCCCACACTCTCTTACTCCTCTTAAACCAGTCATCAATGACGGGACATCTCCAGACTGTGAAGAGGTGTTGAAACATAGTTAGAGCTCCATTGTAGGAGCTTGGCTATTTGGCTGGTTATTGCCATAAGTGGAGCAACCTATAGTAATGAAATTCCTGATAAACCGGCAGTAGTAATTAGCAAAGCCTAAAGAACTTTGCAGTTCTTTCAGTCTTAGGTTGTGGCCACACACCTTGACAGCGGCGACTTTCTTTTAATCCATGCTGACCCTGCCCGGGGTTTAATACAAAGCCGAGGAAGGCCAGGGAAGAAACATGAAACTCACTTTTTTCCACCTTTATGAACAGTTTGTGTTCGCGGAGCCATTGTAGGACTTGGGAGACGTGGTTGACATGATCGGATATGTTCTGAGATAAAATCAGAATATCATCAATGTACCATAGAATAAACTGATCTATCATCTCTAAAAATGACATTCATGAAAGCTTAAAACACAGAGGGAGCATTAGTAAGGTCGTAGGGTATAACTAAATATTCGTAATGTCCTCTGGGAGTGATAAAGGTCGTTTTCCACTCATCTCCCTCACGTATGCGGATGAGATTGTAGGCGCTCCTTAAATCCAGTTTGGTATATATTGTAGCATCTCCCACCAACTACAAAGCAGCAGGTACGACAGGAAGTGGATAACGGTTTCCTAATGGTCAGGTCATTTAGGTCACGGTAATCGATGCAGGGCCTGAAGCCCCAATCCTTATTTGACACAAAAAATAAGCTACTTGCCATAGGAGACATAGATGGATAGATAAAACACAATTTCAGGGTTTCGTCGATGTAGTCATTCACGGCTTGGGTCTCTTGGACAGAAAAAGGGTAGATCCGCATCTTAGTGGGGATTCTGTCATCTCATAGATCAATAGTGCAGTCCCAAGCGTGATGAGGTGGCAAAATGGTGGCGTTCTCCTCACTGAAAACATCACTGAACTGTTGATATTCTGGACGGACGTGAACTGGAGCCATACGTGTAGAATCCTCTATAGAAGTAGCTCTGCAAGTTAGTTCAATGCATTTCGATTGGCAGTTGATATTCCACTTGGTTAGCTCTCTTTGCCATGATACGTCAGGATCGTGTAGACAGAGCCCTGAATGGCCGAGAATTAAAGGTTCCTTGGAGGAGCGTAAAACCAGTGATTGGATAGTCTCCTTGTGAAGAATCCCTATTTGTAGTTGTAACGGAGCGGTTTGCAGATGAATGAAGCCATTGCCTAGGGGTTCCACATTCAGGGTGTTAATCCTTAATGGGGGAGAAACAGAGATTAGTTCACTCTTTAGTTTCTAGGCGACCTCTATGTCAATTAAGTTTCCGACGGCTCCTGAATCCAGTAGAGCCGGCGTAGATATTCTATTGAATTAAGAACTCAGCATAGCGGGAACAGACAGTTGATTATTTGATACATTTAGGAGGGCGGATAGGGCGGATATTCCTACCTGGGCATGGGCGTCTGGTCTGGCACACAGGGCTTTGCTGTTGCAGTAAAGGCAGATACGTTCTCTATAGCGGCAGTTCTTTTCCTCTTGGCTAAGTGGAGCTCGTCCGAGTTGCATAGGCTCATGGGAGCCACCGGTTGGCGGCTTCTTGGTGGCTGAGGTCTTTTACAGGTGGCAAGGAGGTGATCAATGGAAATAGACATCCTAATAAATTGGCTGAGATCTGTTAGTTCACCTCGACAGGCTAACTCTGCTTGTAGGTCATAGGCTTTAGTCCTCTACGATATATGGTAGTAATGTGCGAAACTCCAATGCATAATCAGCCGCAGCCTGCCCACCCTGTCGAATCGCACATAGAAGATCCCCAACACTCCTTCTAGATGCAGGGTGGTCAAAGAATTCACTGAACAAGGCAATGAACTGGGTTTCGGAACTCAACTCAGGGATGCTAGTGGTCCACAATGCTGTTGCCCATTCTAAAACTTTGCCCGTGAGAAGTGATGTGAGGAAATAGGCCTTATCCTTGTCCATGTGGAAGTTGTGAACATGGTGATCACGGTAGATGGAGTATTGCATAAGGAAGCCGTTACATTGACCGGGAGAACCACCATACAGTATTTGGCAGGGACAACCACTGACGCATGAGCTACAGGAGGTGCAGGTGTACCGTGTGCTGAGGAGACCGTAGCTTGTTGCCGGAGTAGATGGCAGAACTTGTCGATCCGTTCCTCCTCCTTTGGATACAGGTAAATGGTGAGGTATGGTGGTGCCGTAACGGTTCTCAGAATAACACAGAAGGGAAGAGGACCCAGATGCAGAGGTAAAAGAACATGTGTTGAATTCCTCAAAAGACAGATCAGGCAAAAGATAAACAGAAACATCCATAAGAAACAATTTCAAAACAAGGGCTAGGCAATACTCAAAATCAATTGAAAAAAGGCAATGGTCAAAACACTAATAAAGAATCCAATAATAAATGCTCAGTATGTTGAATGACACAAACAATACCTCACAAAGGACACACCAGAAGGTGTTAAATAGGCAGGCAAACACAAAACATGTGCACTCAATCAGTAACTTAGAAATGCAATACTAGACAAGGAAGCACCTAAAATGGAACCTGATGAACAAAACAATAAAACGCATAGAACTAACAGGAAACATAATTCCAAATCCGCACACCATTACATTTGCACAGATTCACGCTCTCACAATTTCAAGCAGCCTTGTTGATTCTGGTTAAGGGCGTGTTGGTTGTAGCTAAGGAGATCACTGTGACTGACAGGTGCATCCACCTGTCACAGTCAGCATTTGAGTTCAGCACGTCTCTTCAGGGAAAGGGTTATATTCAACAGACCAAACGTGTTGAAAGTGAGATGCACTATATGAACAGGTTCAATATTGAGAAAAGTGTGCTATTTTTACCATTGCAAAAAAATTATACATTGTTATTATTAAACTAAATACATGCGTCTGATATGGGCTGCATTGACAAAACTACTTTGAAAAAAGTGCTGGGGCAAATGACAACTTGCCACACATCTCCTGGCATCTCATAATAAATATATATTACTATATGTTTGAAATTATTACCTATGTTAACGTGAGAAATACTAATCTGATCAGTTACATACATTTTTATTTCAGCTACTTTTTCATAATTGAACTATAAAGCATCTTTGGTCTGCCATCAACCATTGTGCATCTGGGTCCATAGGTGGTCGCCTAGTTTGCCTATATGGTTGCGCCGGCCCTGAACTTCGCTATACAAGTCATCGCAAACTATATTGAAATGTGATGTAGGCTATAATTCAAAACATGTATTGCTTTTATAGGAGGAGGCTCCGTAGTTTAGGATAATTTCTGATTTGGTCTTAGTGACTTTGGAGTCCTCTCAAGAACTTTTAACTTTTCACCAATTTAGGAGCTAATTTTAGCTCTAAAAAGCTTTGTGAAATACTCTTAGACCATTGTTAGTCTCATGATGCAGCAGTGTGCAGATTGCTCAGCGTTTACGAAGTCAGACTTTTAGTCGGAAGGTTGCAGGTTTGATTCCCAACATCCTAGGTTAAGGAACTTAACCCTAAGTTGCTCCAGGTTATGTCCCTGTACTTACTGTACGTTATCTGCTACATGGCGTACATTTTCCGTACATGAGTTTTAACTAGTGAATTGATTTCCTACACATCTTTTGCTGAATTGGATTTTTCAACTAGTTTCAAGTCAAAGTCAAAGTTGTTTATTTGTCATGTGCATCGGATAACATCACATCATCCTATGCAGAGAAATTAGTTTGACAAGGCTCGACACATCTACACAGAGGGCTTAAAAAGTTTATATACAATATAAAGAAACTTTAAAACGATAATAATAATAATAACAAAATACACTATGTACTGAGCAGTGGTCCTGAGAGTGTACGACAGCAGAAGTAATAAATATTATAAAATATGGCATGGAAAATTACTTTTTAAAGGTGCATTAAATTCTGCTACATCAGATGTAGAGTGGATAAAGTGACCAGAGAATGTCAGGGCTCAAGAAATGATTTGTGATCAATGTTCCATGTTGAGCAGCCGAATGGCCTGCGGAAAGAAACTGTTTTTTAATCTGGTAGTCCGTGCCTTGATGCTCCGGTAACGTCTACCAGATGGCAACAGTTAGAAAAGGTCACGGCCTGGATGGCTGTGGTCTCTTAGGATATTCTGTGTTTTCCTCAGGCATTGCTTGTGGTAGATGCCTTGCATGAAGGGGAGACAGCAGCCTATGATGCGCTCCGCTGACTTCACCACCCTCTGAAGGGCCTTGCGATCAGCAGTGGAGCAGCTGCCGTACCATGCTGTAATGCAACCTGAAAGGATGCTTTCAATGGTGCACCTGTAGAAGTTTGTTAAAATCCTGGCAGACATGCCAAACTTCTTGAGTCTCCTCAGGAAGTATAGGCGCTTTTGGGCAGTTTTTGTTGCCGAGGTTGTCTGACGGGACCATGTGAGGTCGTCACTGATGAACACACTGAGGAACTTGAACTCTGGAACTCTCTCGACTTCAGCTCCATCGATGTGTATGGGGACAAGACCCTCCCTCTGCCATTTCCTAAAGTCCACTATCATATCCTTAGTCTTGCTGATGTTGAGAGAGAGGTTGTTGCTCCGGCACCAGGTAGCCAAGGCATTTACCTCCTCTCTGTAAGCGGTTTCATCGTTGTCGGAGATGAGACCTAGGATGGTTGTGTCGTCAGCAAACTTTATGATGATGTTAGAACTGTGTGTCCACACAATCATATGTGAACAGGGCGTACAAGAGGGGACTGAGTACGCAGCCCTGTGGGGCTCCGGTGCTCAGGGTCAGTGCGGAGGAGGTGAGGTTGCCCATTCTGACCATCTGGGGTCTGCTTGTTAGGAAGTCCAGGATCCAGTTGCACAGGGAGGTGTTAAAACCCAGGGTCCTGAGCTTGGGAATGAGCTTAGCAGGAACAATAGTGTTGAACGCTGAGCTGTAGTCCACAAATAGCATCCTCACGTATGTGTTCCCTTTTTCCAGATGAGAGAGGGCAGTGTGTGCCGTTAGTGCGATGGCATCGTCTGTGGATCTGTTGGGGCGGTATGCAAATTGTAGGGGGTCCAGTGTGTCCGGGAGGGCGGCGCAGATGTGGGTTCTGACCAGCTGCTTGAAGCACTTCATGATGATGGAGGTCAGTGCTACTGGGCGGTAGACATTTAGGCAGGTGATGGTAGGTTTCTTTGGAACCGGGACAATGGTGGCCTGCTTGAAGCAGGAGGGAACTACAGACTGGGTTAGGGAGAGGTTGAACAATAGGTCAGCGCATCCTCTTAGGACACGGCCTGGAATGCCATCTGGCCCTGGAGACTTCCGCGGGTTTACTCTTTTTAAAGCTCTCCTTACATCAGCCGTGTCCAGGGACAGAGTGCAGTCGTCTGGGTTCTCAGCTAGCTTCTCAGGAGTCATGTTGGCCACCTTAAACCGTGCAAAGAAGGTGTTGAGCTCGTCAGGGAGCGAGGCGGGGGGGTTGGCATCACAGCTATTTCTCCCTTTGTACTCCGTTATCTGCCGCATATCTGGCCCTACTCAGAGCCTCCAGGTCCCCAGAGTTATAGGCAGAGGACCGTGCTGCAAGCTTGGCACGGACATTACCGTTAACCCAGGGCTTTTGGTTGGGGAAGGTCTTAACATTGACTCGTGGAACGACATCATCTATGCACTTGGTGATGAATGCTGTGACAGAGTCAGTGTATTCATCAATGTTGTCGCCAGCTGCAATAGTTTTGGCGAACTACTACTTTAAAATGGCTAACTTATGCTGCTTTTGTAACAGACTACACTAGGGTAATTGCATTAACATTAGTTTGCTTATAAATCTACTTTCCCTCTGCACTGATTTTAACTGGACGTAGTGTTTTACTTTAACCTAAGGTCCACTAGTTTCAAAACAGGTAAAATATCATTATAGGTGAATGTTAATGTGAAACACAATTTTCCAATATAAATCTTTGACATATTATTTCTTTAAATAAAGCTAGTGAATAAAGAAACATATAGAAACACTCCTTAGCTGTTTAGGAAAAAAATGGAGGGCAACTGCTTCTAAATCCCATATTCTCTCTTGAAAGAAACGGTCTGTGTCAGGGGGAAACAGTTATAACTACTTAGTTTAATGAAGACAATATTTACGCTCTGCTCAATCAGGAAGTCAGGCTCTTGCTTTCTGCAGGGCCAGTGAAAAATAAGTAGTCTAAGCTGTGTGTGTCAGAATGGTTTCTGTGACTCAAAGTCTGTAAAACACATGGGTCGATTAGGCTTGCATGTGGCAACAGTCATTATTCAGTGTCTGGTGACAGACTTGACTTATCTCATGTTGATGGCCGTCACTTTTGTCATTTACACAATAGCTTGCTACTACCCGACCGTGGGTGGCACAATTCTTTTCAAGCTCTTCGTTAACTCAAATGGTACTTCATCCTGACCTTGAACAATAGTTACAACCAATAATCCTTTAACACCATTTAAGGATTGGAGTGTGATTTGTGATGCAGGTCATCTGGTAAATATAACTAGTATTGACATGTCAGAACAGTTTTTGATTCAGGCCATATGGTTTATAGAACTGTTATTGTCCATATTTGCTGTCATGCCTTGTGTCGGTAAAAGGCGAACTGTGTGATTGAGGTCCCTGCGGGTTACCAGTATGTCCAGTTACAGTGGCTGAAAAGAAAGGATTTTCAGAACGCTACAGCACGGTTAACCGTCAGGATTTCTATTTAGTTGAAATATTTTGCAAGTATTTGAAGTGGCAACATATAGATTTTTTTGTGTGTGTGTGCACTTCATTTTAAATGCTTCCCATACGTCGCTACAGTGTACGGTGTTGAAGTACCTATTCAGATGGGGTAATGGTAGCCAGAGCAGTGAATGAGTTAGTGTGTGTGGGGGGGTTACAGTGTACCAATTCACTTTCTGTGACCCCTCTTCAGCACATGCAGCAGGGGCCAAAATATACGAGATTGCTTTTGGATTGAAAGCCATGGGTCGAAACCAACCGAAACCGTTGGGCAAAGCTGCATTCAGAATCCTTCTCTGTTTTTTCTACTATCCTGACAGCACAAACATTTTCACTGGAATCTACTTTACTGTATCTCTGACACCAATGCATTTAAATTGGTTTTGGTGAATGATAACCGGCAAAACAAACATAACAATTGACATTTAATGAAAGAAATGTTCACGCTGACATAACCGACTAAAATATAAACAGCAAAACATTTGAGAAGTAATTACACTAATTCTGATTGTGGTATTTTAGCCAAATTACACCAACATATGCATTGTCACACAATGCATAGGTACAGCATTTAGCTATGGTATGAAGGCAAACTGTCACAAACTTGATGTGCCTTATTGCCTGTAAGGAATGCGTTGAGAACTGTAACATGTCATACTAGTGGTATATTTTTCCATAAACTATGGATTTAGACCAATCAACATTCAGCTTAAATCCGGTGGTTCTAATTCTGAATGATGATTTCTTTTACACATTTTGTATTTGTGTGGTGTATGTCCAATATACTGTGGCTAAGAGCAGTTTTTAGGCACAAAGCATTGCACAGTGCCTGGACACAGTGATTAGCCATGGTATATTAGGAATATATCACAAACCCCTAAGATGCTTCATTGCTCTTATAAACTAGTTAACAACGCAGTTAGAGCAGGAAACAGTTATGGGATGTCATTCCTGGTGTACAGTGCCAATAGAAAATCATCATACCCCTTTGAAATAGTCACTTTAAATGTGCAATATGTAATTTTTGGCCACCAGGGGGCTCTCAATCAAAACAATAGCAAAAGATGTACTTGGATGACATCGGGAGGTTGCGTGGGATCATGGGTTTGTTATCATCGTCAATGACAACCTTCCAATCTAGCATCTCCGGCAGAAAAAATGTTCACTGACAAAGTAATATATTGTTAAAAAATTATAACTTTATTCACGTTATATTTGGCGGCTCCCTGGACCTAAGAATAACTAGAGAAGTCACAGGTTATATGACGCCATTTACGGGCGACAAAATGAAACGTCCCGTGTCTTCGGATTATATTACAAATTTCTCTGGATTTGAAAGTTAGTGGAAACATTTAGGATAATGTAAGTACACAACTAAGAAATATATATAATATATGTATAGTGATGTTTGCTTTTAATGCAAAGTATGTATTTTGTTA
>JACXGM010012701.1:0-23735 GCA_016801145.1 Umbra pygmaea
GGTCTGGTATTTATAAAATGACACTGGTTGGCTCAAGGGGAGGTTTGTCATTCATGTGGGTACATAATTACTTTTGCCTTGTTTGTATCGAGCCAAAGGGGACAACGTCCTGCCACCTGAAGTTATGGATTGTTTTCTTATGCGTATGAGGATGATCTGTCCAAATGACCTGGATGAAGTATTGTGATCTGTCCTATAGAAAGTCCCAGCTACAGTAGTTGACTGGAAGACCCAAAAGCTTTTTCTATGCAAAAACTGCTTATATTCAAGTCCTATCACCCACCTCTAAGTCCCACAGGCATATACTGTATACAGTACAAACACACACTATATTGAAGTCTACTGTTCTACTGTAGGTTTTTACTTCACATTTTTTGATTAAATGTGTTCAACTACTCCAAGGACGGACCTTTGTGACAGGGATATACAGACTTCTGATTGTGAAAGATTACCAGTACCTCCACCAGTACCAATGCCACTGCCAACGATCACATCGAAAATACAATTCATTTTGGCGACATTACATAGTTCTCAGTTGAAAGAGGAATTTAAAAATTAATTTCATGGCTGATTTAAAACGTCCCGGCGCTTGAGTGCACCAATGGCTTATATAATAAACATCCACCACTTAATCTTGTTCCAAGTTTTAAAGGGGCGAGGGAAATACTGTTTTTTCTAGATGACTCAAAGTCACATGGCAAAGCCAACAGACAGGTTTATCCTGATGAGCTTACTTCCACAGTGACTGTTATGCCAGGGAACTAGAGTGCCCCCCCCGATTGTTAGGGACAGGGTGAATGGGCAGGCCGGATAACTAAGGTGGATTATTTAGTAACAACAAAGCATTCCTGCCTGCAATGGTATGGCAGAGGTGCTAAAATGTTCTCTATTTAAATAATAATATAAACGTACTGTCTATTTGTTAAATTACCCTTTACCGAGAGGTTCAGAGATGCTAAATGCTCAATGTACTGACCAAGATGTGCTAAGCGCAGGTTCCTTTTTCTTGGCAGAGGAGGATCCATATGGATGGGAAGCAAGAAATTCCTTGAACACTATTAGCATTTTGATGGTGCACCAACATCTCGCTAATATAGCAACTATATACTGGCAGAACTGATTTGTGGTAGCAACTTCAGTTCTTTGCTATTCTGTCTGACACTCCAGAATTCATTTGCACCACACTACTGTTGTGAAAAGCAGAATACAATGTGTACAATGTCATATGAAGAGTACAATGAAATATGAGTTAATTAATATGGCAGACCTGTCCCTTGAATTTATTGATGCATGAAAGAGAACAGCTACCTTGTTAAAGCCCAAACATTATTTATGTTTTTTTGGGGGGCGGGGTTACCGCTGTTTTTCTCTCCTCCCAATGTCATGTCTAATTCCCTGATTTCACGTTGTCTCTTTCGCAACTCTACAGCAAGTGCGGGATATTTGAACATCGATCACATGCTTCCTCCAAGCACGCATCGCCAAGCAGACCACAGCACTTATTCAACATGCAAGCCTTTAATTGATACATGTGGGAGGCTACACATTCGTCAACTTTACATCCACGTTTGAATTCACAGGGTCACAAGAGTTCGAAGTGACCCCTATCCCACTACACCACAGAGCCGGAATTCTTTAGTTGAGCTACCTTACGGCTGCGTGAGGTCCGATTCCCGCGTATGTCACTTAACTACACCATTGCTGAAATAAATATATGTGCTACAGCTTATAATGTTATTTTATGTAAGCCAAATAATGCCACACTAATTAAAAAATGTTTTAACAAAAGGTATCTTCCAAAATTATAATGAATAAGGCCAATGCCATGTAACCTTAAAAAATGCACTTTCATTTATCTGCATAGTTTTTTGTTAGATTCAATATAACCATTCCTGAACTTGAAATCTACTGTTGGTGTTAATAGCACTTAAGAAAAATGCCTAATAGATCCGTAGTATGGAAGCATTTCATTGAAGTACCAGGTGATGCAAAACACAAACTCTGTCAACAACGATGATTAAATACGATGTAACTTTACCACTTAACCACTTTAAAACAGTTGCATTTCACTTGAATAATCTACTTGTTAACATCTGCAAAAAAATGAAAGGTTTAGGTTACTGTCTGTCGGCTTTGGCTGTGGTAAGTTTGAATGATCTAATCACAAAATAGCCATTATTGTTACCTAGTCAAAAGGTTCTGTATATATTTGAGTGTATAACCAGAGACAAAGCCAAATTGCAGAAATTTATTATTTCTACATTTAAGTTTACAATTGGATGAATCTAGGTTAAAGATATCACATCAAATGACAATATCTCGTCCAGTCAAGACACACAGCCAATGGTCTGCCACGTATACAGGCATTTGCTTCGCATTTTCCAGTGGTGAATGTTGCTGTCTGTGGTTCTGAAAAATGCTCCAGCACGTGAAATTGAATTGACTCAAAATGCTTATTTGCATGTTAAACAACATTTTTAATTTGTAGTACATGGATCGTACTTATCACAGTTATATACAACCCAAGCAGTTGCAATTACATTGGCATTCAGCAACAACAAGTGACACAAGGTTTAATATTTGGAAGATTTTTATAGTTAATTATTCTAGAAAGGCCAGGTTATATTGTTTGTCTTGTCATTCGCCCTTTTTACTTAATGTATGTATTTGTGTCTGATAATTTCATCCAACAGTGCTGTAAAGCATCAAACAAAATGTTTTCCTTTCACAGCTATTTTTTTGTCCCAGTCCATCCCTGCTAGCTAGCTAGCTAGAAACCTGACTGAAATATCAGCAACTATTTTCTTTAGCATTTTAAAATAGTTCTTCACAGTATGGATGTAAAATGTCTAGAAGCATACTGTGAAAAAAAACAATACTTGTTTCAAGCCAATGAAGTGGAATGTTCTGCAATGTCCAAGTTAAACCTATTTACCATTCATTTGTCTTCCTGAAGCCAAAAGGCCCAAAGTACAAACAGGAACTGAAGACAGCTGCAGTTAAGTACTGATATAGCATTATAAGGTTAGAAAACCCAATATCTGTGGAAGTCTATGGATTCCAGATTTCTGGGAGTCATTGACTGCAAAAGTATCGCAACCAATTATTGAATCTCACAATGTAATTCATTATTATGTTCATTTCTCCAATTACTTTTGAGCCTCTAATATTGGGGCTATGTATAAACATGGTTGTACTTACTTTTGACAAAACCTTTAAATTTCAGATGAAAGTCTACAGTACACTTAAAGCAAATCATATTGTTTTCTTTCAAATCCCTCCTGGTGGGGTAAAGAGAAAAATTAATGACACTCCAAATATTTTCAAAGCTGACTGTAGTTTTTTTAGATTAATTAACAGAATATAAGGAGTTCAGATAAAAAAACATGGCAAATGCCAGGTCATCACAAACTTGCCGTTTAGCCCATTTCCAGTTGGCATATTACACAAATTACAAATTTTCATGAGATGGAAAAAAACAATACTTTTTTATTGCTTCCATCTTTGTTATGAAATCTTTTGATTGGCATAAATCTCTGTGTATATGGTAAACACACCCCAAAAAATAAATGAGCCTAGTAATATTCCAGAAATGTCTGAATGGTAAAAAATAAGTGCTTTCTGTTTAACATTGGTCTCACAACAGCTCAGAGCTACAGTTTACCTCGATTGCTGAGATTAATGAAACTCTCTGGTCAAGTTGATATTATGATCAAATACATATTTGTTTGTTTGCAAAACAAAATGTCTCCTTGCTTTCACACACAATGTCAATGCCTGGAACATTTTTGCCTATTAGTAAGGATAACTCTCTACAAAAAACAAAACTCAAAGTAAAACATTTGACCACAGCTGATGCAAACTACTTCATTGAATGTGAATATCTACTGCATGAATTCACAACATTTTTGCACAATTGTTCAATCTGCAATTGGTCCTTCATGCATAAAAGAGGATACATTCTCTAGAGGTTACCTAGAGTTTTTGCAAGAATGGAGTAGCTCAAAGTGGAATACACTTTTTTTAATGAAATGTCTGCCATTATAATGGACCATATTGTCAGTCATGGTCTTTTCATGAGAATCCTTGGGCAATGGGTCCAGCCCAATTTTAGAAAAATAACAGAGGAGTCAATAGTAAGAATAAACAAAAATGACATGAAATTTACAATGTTAAAACACATTGTAAAGGGTACAATATACAGTGTCCTTCAGAATACCGTACTTAAATATAAACAAAATAATGCTGATTAAAATTTAAATTGTTGCTTATCTCCTTGATCTTACACTGAAAATATCATGTGAATATTATGTAACCTTCAACTGAATGAAACTTCTTAAAAAAAGACTAAATATTCTTCTGGAAATAATGACTTATTTTTATTCAAAAACATGCCCAACACAATTACTGGCATCCCTGCATGTAGTACTTTTTGTGAGCTCTCTCTGTAAATGTAAAATACATTTTAGAAATTGCTTTGTTTTTGTGGTTATTTGTTAGCTTGATGCATTTTATTTTTTATTCTCTGTATATCTATAACTTGTAATGACCAACATGAAAAAATGTACACTGTAAATATTCATGATCTTGACTGACATTCTGCATTGGTCATCTTCAGTCAAATACCTTTAAGGGGAAAACGTAGAGCCCATTCTGTAAAAGACCTTGGTGTTACACTGGACCCAGATCTCTCTTTTGACCAACATGTAAAACACACCTCAAGAGCAGCTTTTTCCCTTCTCTGGAACATTGCAAAATTTTCAAACTTTCTGTCAAGGAATCATGCAGAAACGTTAAAACATGCCATTGTTACCTCAAGATTGTATTATTGTAATGCTCTGTTTTCTGGCTATGCTGAAAACACATCTCTTTAGCAATTCTATGATATAGTTAAAGTGTGCGGCAGCACTGTTGCTCATGTTGCCCCATGATACCCTACACTTGTGGGATGGGTGTACACTATGTGGACAATACTCAACCCTCTTTCATGGTTGTTGTAGTCTGTTGGTGTCCCGTTGGTAGTGTGGTCTTGGCAATGTGTGTGGGTCTGAATCATGCCATGTGTTTTCTTTGTGCAGGACCACGTCTCTAGTCCCCCCCGTCTCAGCCCCAGATGTTATGCTGCAGTCGTTTAAGTGCCGAGGGTCTAGGGTCATTCTGTTCCTTCTCATTCCCCACTTAAGTTTCATTGATATGTGACAGGGGACAAGAGACAGTTTATATTTTTATTTTTAGAATGTTCACTTCTACAGCTTTACCATGACATACAGTAGTGTGCAGGTTAAGCCTAACGCTAGCATAGTCAATGAAATCAGCTTAGCTTTTCCCATTGACACTGTGACTGTGTCTCTAAGTAGGGTAAATAAAGTAAAACAAAATGGTGTCTACCTTAGAAATCTGATTAGAATAAAACCTTCCTAAATTCCAACTGTAAAAATATCACACCTCTCAAAGTGGGATTACTTAACTTTAGATCCCTTGTTTCAAAGTCAACTACAGTCAATAAATTAATCACTGATCATACATTGGATGTGATTTCCCTGTGTGAAACCTGGCTTAAGCCTGATGATTTTACAGCCCTAAATGAGGCCTCTCCTCCGGGTTACACTGGAGAACATATTCCCTGTACACCCCGCTAAGGTGGAGGTGTTGCTAATATTTAACAACAACTATCAATTTACACAAAAAAAATATTGGGTTTCTATCTTTTGAGGTATTAGTTATAAAAATTGTGCAGCACTGTCAATCATTTTTCATTATCACTATGTATAGGCCCCTGGACTATATAACGCATTCCTCAAAACCCTAAGTTCGCTTGTGCTCCAAACAAGGACAATTAGGGGAAATACTATGGGTTCATGCACAGCTCAACAATTGTCGGATGCACTTCTGGATTCCCTCCACCCACCCAAGGATGGAAAAGCAAATACATCTCTTAACACTTTAACAGAGGATCTGGAATTAACCCTGCGCAATTCCTTAGATGTAGTCGCACTGCAGAAAACAAAGCAACTACGCAACTAAAAGTTAGCTCCCTGGAACACAGACAACACCCGAGCCATTAAGCAAGCCTGCAGAATACTGGAAAGGAAATGGCACTCCACCAAGTGGAAAGTATCAAGTCTTGCTTGGAAAGCTATCAAAAAGCGCTCTCATTGACTCGATCAACTTACTTTACCAACTTAATTGACAACAAAAACGATCCAACATTTCCATTTGACCTCTTTTAAAAAAGCAAACTCTTGACCCCGATGAATTAACCAAGTATCAACCAAGTTCAGGGATGCTGACGGGGGGACAACTGGGATTCTTGACCCGAGCCCAGTCTTGAGGGGGGCCCAGATTTTGTCTTTTAGCAAGGGGGCCTAAATGTGGAGTTCTGCCCCGGGCCCAGGGATTCCTATCGGCATCCCTGCTCCCATTCCTCTACACCATCAGTGCTCAACACAATTCCGGAGAAAGTTGTTTCAAAAAAACTCACTGCTTTCCTTAATAAAAATAATATCTTTGAGGTGCTCTAGTCTGGTTTCTGACTGCATCACAGCGCTGAAACTGCACTCATGAGGGTGGTATATTACCTTTTGGCGGCATCACACCAAGGTTCTGCATCTGTCCTTGTTCTTCTTGACCTTGCTGCTGCCTTTGACAAAATTGATCACTACTTTCTAATGGAGAGACTGGACAACATTAACGTTCACTGCTACAGTATGCTGATGACACACAGTTGTAGATCTCTGAGAAACATGGCAAAGCCCCAACATTGTCTATCATGGAAGCCTGTTTTTTAGACGTGGATGCTGGCGCATTTCTTCTAAATCCTGCAAAAACGAAATGCACATTTTTTGTCCAAAGAAAAAATGATGTGCTGTCAGATCGCACCATGAACTTGGATGTTTGTACAGTCACTACAAAAAAATCTGCAAGGAACCTTGGTTTTATTCTGGGCTCTCTCTTTTGATGAACAGATAAAACATACAGCCTTTTTCCATCTCCAGAACATAGCTGAAATCAGAAACTTTCTATCAAATAATTATGCAGAGAAACTATTAAACACATCTGTTACTTCTAGACTAGACTAGAACTACCCGGCTTGACGACGATCTTGTCCAAAGCCACTGTCACCGACCACAGCCCATCTGGCTGTCCTTGTTCATGTATACCTGGTGGATCAGTCCCCAGGACTACTCACAGGACCTTAACTGGACGTCTTGGCCTTAATTGGACATGCACTCTTGAACTTTACACCCGGCACAGCTAGAAGAAGAAAGGCCACCCTACTGAATTTGGGTCCTCTGTAGATTTATTCCTGGGAAGCAAATTACTAGGGAGTTTGTCCTAGCCACTCTGCTTCAATTTCGCATTGTTGTTTGCTCTTTGGGGTTTAGGATGGGTGTCTATAAAAGCACTTTGTGACAACTGCTGATGTAAAAACGGCTTCATAATATAAATTGGATTTATTGATAATGTTTCATGTTGATCCTAGGAGGAACCAAACCCTTGGAACATGTTTCAGGACCATGTGGCCTGATGACTCCTTCCTGTCTTCGTCCGGTGCCCACCTCGCTGTGCTGGTGCCCACGCCACTGCTGTTGGTGATCACGTTTTTGCCTGATGACTCCAGCTGTACATCTCCAGAGTGCGTCCCATTGTCCCTGCCCAAGACCACCAGATTCTGTTCATGCTACCCACAACTGTAGTCACAGCCCATCCATTCCTATCTCAAGGTTTCATGGTTTACCGCGGTTTTAAAACAGACAGTTAGCATTCCGTTGCCATTTTCTCACTCAAGGTATTGCATTAATATAAAGTCAGGCTTGTTTCTGAATTGGAAAATGAATTAACATTCTTATTGTAAATATCAGTTTAATTAAGAGTCAGCTACATTAACACAGAATCAAATAAATTTCAGGCAATAAAAAAATAAATCTCTAAATTGAGACATGTTTCCACTATGCCAGAGTCCAGTGGCAGTGTGCTTTAAACTGACTTGTGGCAAAGTTTGCATCCAATGACACTGCCACATTTGTAGTCACTGAGCTATTCAGTACAGCCCATTGTACTGCCAATGCTGGTCAATTAAGATTTCATGGGTATGTGCTGGAATGTATGCACCTATAAGCAAAAGTGTGGCTGAACTTAAAAATTTGTAGTGGTGACCACATACTTTGGGCCATATAGTGTATATCTCTGTGTGTACGAACATATATTATAGATAATTTAAACAAATGTTGTATACTACCGTGATACCATAATACTGTGACATTTTCTGAAACTATTATCACACCATGAAAATCTCATACTTTACCTGTATAGATACTATTTGAACAATGACAAACAACGTGATCTTAATACAATGGGCTGTGTACCTTTAGATTCCCCATTCAGTACAGCCAGAAGAAAAATGGTCACCCCCTTGAGTCTGGCCTCTCTATAGGTTTCTTCCTAGGCTCTTGTGGGTTTCAGGCTGGGTATTTGTCACTTTATAATGACTGCTAATGTAAAAAGGGCTTTATTAGAGATTGATTGATTGATTGTTCATTGGCTACAGTACAACTCTGCCTTCAACAACATAGTGCCCTCTCTGCTTACTCCAATACTCATGGCTCTGGACCTACACCCCTCTATATGCATATGAGTTCTGGTCCTGACTGGCTGCCCTCAGGTGGTGAAGATTGGTAATAAAACCTTATCATAATGATTCTCAATACAGGGTCCCCACAAGGCTGCGTACTCAGCCACCTCCTGTACACACACAACTGTGTGGCCACCCACAGCTCCAAGTCCATTATCAAGTCTGAGGATGGGATGACACAATGGTAGTAGGTTCAATTTCAAACAATGACATGATGGCCTACCGAGAGAAAGTCATCACGCTGATGGCCAAATATCAGGCAAATAACCTCTTCCTCTATGGAAAAAACATGTACTACAAGGTGAATTAGGCAGAAAACTCTCCAATCCTCATAAACGGAGATGCCACAGAGAGGGTCGCAGACTTTAAGTTCCTCAGTGTTCACATCTCAGAGAAACTGGACTGGTCACTACACTCATCCATGGTGGTTTAGAAGGCACAGCAGCGCCTGTTCACCCTCGGGAGGCTGAAGAAACGCGGACTTCTCCAGAAAGCTTTCACAGTGTTCTACAGGAGCACCATTGAGAGTAAACTGACAGTACGCATCACTGTCTGGTACAGGAATGACAAGGTGTCTGAGCGCATGGCTCTGTGAATTGTAAGACGCTCCGCTGAACATGTCATCGGGTCCTCACTCCCCCCTCCTGGAAGGTACATACAGGTGCCACAGTAAAGCAAAGAATATCATTGCTAAAGCCAGCCATCTGAGCCACTGAATATTCCAGCCCCTCAGGTCCACTAGAGAGCGCCAGTACAGGCGTATCCTGTCTAAAACAGTCAGATTGTGCAGCAGCTTTCTCCCTCAGTCCATCAGGCTGCTAAATGGTTCACATTAAAATACATGGTACAGGGTCACGACAGCTCATATGTTCATTTCACTGGTATTATGGTCAGCACACAGTATTATGGTGCAATTGATGCTACTGTAGTCACCAACTGCATTCCAGCCGGAGCCCCTGGTCACATAGTCATCCTATATTCCACTGCTCATTGATGCATACCGAGTAACTCTTAAATATATATATATATATATTGAGGGGGTTTGTTCAGAAGTAGATGGCCGTCATGGTCTGGGGCATTGTGCCACAGCATCATCAGACTGAGCTTGTTGTCATTGCAGACCATCTCAACACTGAGTTACAGGGAAGACATCTTCCTCCCTCACGTGGTACCCTTGCTGCAGGCTTGTCCTGACATGACCCTTCAGCATGACAATGCCACCAGCCATACTGTTCTGTGGGTGATTTCCTGCAAGACAGGTGTGTTTCAGTGTTCTGCCATGGCCAGTTAAGACCTTGGATCTCAATCCCATTGAGCACTTCTGGGACCTGTTTGATCAAAGCGTCAGAGCTAGGATAATTCCCCCCCAGGTGCAGTAGCTGTCTTTTTCCAAGTTGGAACAGATTATCATGGCTTTTACATGTTGGCCCTCAAAAAACCCATGTAAATCTAAATCGAAGGTTGCTGGTTTCTGATCCCATAATTCTACCATATCCTACAGTCAGGGCAGCTGACAGGGGGGGACAACCAGGTGTTTTGTCCCGGGCCCATTCCTGACGGGGGCCCCAAATTCTGTTTTTGCACAGACATTTTTTTTTGCGGGGGGCCCAAAAAGTGGAGTTCGTCCCGGGCCCAGAGATTCCTGTCAGCAGCCCTGCCTACAGTACATGGAGACTCAATGATCTATTAGGCTACAGTATGAAAGTCAGCTGATCTGGACAGTAGCTGGGTGTGCAGGTATTTGATCCAACCCTTCTCATGGTCTTGTTCAGTAGCTCATGTTTACTACAATGTGGTTAAAATGAAGCTAGGCCACCTTTGAAAAATGTAACATTGAGTCCAAAAAAATTGTTTGCCCACTGACAAGAAATGATCAGTCTATAACATTAACGGTAGGTTTATTTGAACAGTGAGAGACAGAATAACAAAAAAATTCAGAAAAACTCTCATCAAAAAAGTGATTAATTGATTTGCATTACAATGATTGAAATAAGTATGTGACCGCTATGCAAAACATGGCTTAGTACTTGGTGGCAAAACCCTTGTTGGCAATCACAGAGGTCAGATGTTTCATGTAGATGGCCACCAGGTTTGCACACATCTCAGGAGGGATTTTTGTGCCACTGCTCTTTGCAGATCCTCTCCAAGTCATCAAGGTTTCGAGGCTGATGTTTGGCAACTAACCTTCAGCTCCCTCCACAGATTTTCTACGGGATTAAGGTCTGGTGACTGGCTAGGCCACTCCATGACTTTAATGTGCTTCTTCTTGAGCCACTCCTTTGTTGCCTTGGCCGTGTGTTCTGGGTCATTATCATGCTAAAATACACATCCACGACCAATTGAGGGACAGAGGTTTTCACCCAAGCTTTGATGATACATGGTCCCATCCATCGTCCCTTTCATGAGGTGAAGTTGTCCTGTCCCCTTAGCAGAAAAACACCACCAAAGCATAATGTTTCCACCTCCATGTTTGACAGTGGGGATGGTGTTCTTGGGGTCATAGGCAGCATTCCTCCTCCTCCAAACACAGCGAGTTCAGTTGATGCCAAAGAGCTCGATTTGTGTCATCTGACCACATCACTTTCAACCAGTTCTCCTCTGTATCATTCAGATGTTCATTGGCAAACTTCAGATGGGTTTCAGTTAAACCGAGACATTTGATTGTGACTTTAATGTTTAGCTAAATGAAAGTGATGCTAATGCACCATTCTACAAGCTAGGTGTCATGATGGCGGTGTATGAGGAAGGGAGACCAGGCAGAGAGTAAAGTTCTGTTGTTGTTTAATGAACCCAGTTGCTTTTAGAATAATATAGCAATGAACAAATCATAACAGTTCTTGCTGAAAGGACACCTCTTGGAGAATGCACAATGACTACATATTACTATGCTCTTAAGCGCGGCATAGAACACACAGGTAATATACACGGGGCGGCAGTGGCTCAGTGGGTCAAGTAGGTTTTCTAGCAACTGGAAGTTTGGTGGATCAATCCTCCGGTCCTACTGACCAAGTGACGAGGTGTCCATGAGCAAGACACCTAACCCCATCTTCTCCCAACAAGCTGGCTGGCGCCTCGCATGGCTGACACAGCCGTCAGTGTGTGAATGATTGGGTGAATGTGAGGGAGTGTAAAGCGCTATGGTGGCCATTGTTGGTCGAAAAAATGTGCTATATAAATGCAGTCCATTTACCATTTACTAGTGATGTGTGCTCGACACTCAAGTGTCGAAACTGTCTCGATGTTTTTGACACATCACTGCATCGGAACAAAGAATCGAGACGTGTTTCAAAAACACTGCTGGTCACATGACAAAGTGCCGTCGAAACACTTGGTCATGTGACATTGAACCATACCTGTGTCGCACTTGTCAAAAACACTTACGTATCGGGTATAAAACGAGGCATCAAAAATGATCATTTTGAATGCGAGAGACCGTGGCTGAGAGATTTGTGAGAGTATTGCAAGATTGAGCCATCAGACACAAGATGGACCAACGACATCAGATGTTTATTATTATTACTATTGAATATATTTATATATTTGATATTCTGTATAAATCCTTTACACACACACACACACACACACACACACACACACACACACACACACACACACACACACATAATCAACTGCGTATCCGGGTGAGGGGTCGCAGGCCTTTATACAAATACAAATTGATATTTGTTTTATTGCCAGGGGTTGGTGATAACCTGTGGTCACTCCTGGAAAACAGAGTCAGTGACACCAGGAGAATACAGAGTGCTAGTGCCAATGCTATGGTTAAAGTTCTATGGTAGGCTACTTAGCAGATGCATACCTGCTTTTAAATTGGTGTAGTGGGCGAAAAAAAAAGGGTCTTCCCTCAACTATATTAACATACAATGGTCTATTTAGCCATCCCTGCAACCTGTGCCCTGCGAGAATTTTTGTCGACCCTGCGAGACAAAAAATGTATCGCCTACTAACTGGCAATATGGAAAATATAACATCATCTGACTTAATCGGGAATCGACCTGGCAACCTTGTGGCCACAAGTATGACTCCTTAACTATCTGCGCCTTGCTAAAACACAATTATTGCACATATCTTCATAACACCAATCCATACAATATCAATGTACATTTTATACAGTTTTATTCCCACTCTCGTCAGATCAGCGAAGGTCACATATGTTTGATATTTTGGAAACATTCCAAATTAAGATGATGTATGACATTATGTTGGGAACGTGTTCATTGTCTCTAAAGGTTCTATTTCATTCAATGACCCACAGTGTTGACATATTACAATTATCAACCCCTGTTTCGAAACTGTAGTTTGTGATGGAGGACGTGAATCGTTCAGTCCTGCCACAGTAGCGTCTGTCTAACCATGCCATGGTGGAATTACTATTGTGTGCCATATTTAAAGTTGCCAGCAGATGTCACTGACGGGTAATGGTTTTGAAACGTTTCACAATGCCTCAAATCAAATGGAACAGATTCAACTGTCAAGTAGAAGTTTAGAAACGTTTCACGAAGCCTTTCACTTACGAAATGATTCAATTGTCTCAAATGTTTCAAATGTCTCGTTTTGACCATCACTACCATTTACCATTTACTAAGCATACGCCTTATCTCAATAATACACAGGTACTCTACTTACAACTGTTATCTTGGAGAGGGCACAATAGTAGAGAACATCCAAGTCCTTAGAAAACAGCAAGCCAGGCAACCAACACGCAACCGCCCTCTGTTCACCAAGGCTTATAACGCCCCAGATTACTCATCAACACCAGCTGAATGTAATTGGAAATCAGAACTAACCAGCACGAACTACTGACATCATATCAAAACCTGTCCTTTACCTGTGTGTGTCCTAAGGGTGGTGCTAACATACCATATACACACACACATTATACAACTCAAATCTACAGTATATCCATAAACCAGCAAACACTAGTCCCTCCATGGAAGGGTTTTGGAGACTACATGATAATTAAATGATGCCTGATTCTCTCTATCTCCTCAAGCAAAAACAAAGTTGCACACACAACACACAACGCACCACCAGCCTTCGCGTTCGCTGTTTTTTGTTGGGAGACTGGGATGGGGTCGCAATGAGAGATAGTGTACGGTAACCCTGCACATCTCCAAATGTCAAAGATATACTAACCAACTTAGAACAGTGCATCTGATGTAGGCTACTAACGTATGTGTACATGTATAACGCACAATTTGCAGGGTTCACTGAAAAGTGGCGGGTAAATAAAGTGAAATTACCTGAATGGCAACTCTATATTGCCCTATAAAAACAAAAAAATGACCAGTTACGTGCTCTGGACAAACATTTGAAAAATCACTGAAAAGTTATTGGAAAATGCTGGTACAGCGCTCAACACCTTAAAAAATGTTTTTTTTTAATTATAAATGACCATGACGCAATATCTGGAAGGTCCTGTTTAAAATATATATTTATTATTGAATAATACAAGAACTCATATAGAATGATGGTGCCTAGCACTTTGAGTGAAGTTAAACACTATATATTCCTGAGTAAAACAGCTACGTTTGACTGTTTTGTGACATCAACTTAATTTTGGTGTTATTCTGGCTGTTTCAACATTAGTTATGCCATCAAGAGAACAGCAGAAACCTGAGTATACATTCACACTGTTAAAGGTAAAGTTGGGACCTGCATCCTGAGATAGCAAAAAGCAGACATATTTTTCTTAGTTTACCTTTAATATTGGTCATGTTTTGTTATAAAAAATAAAAACCTGTTTAGTGTATTTGTGCCTCATTGCCAGTGTTTGAGTGCATGCTTTGCTTTCATAAAAGTATTATTTTATTATTAAAATCATTGCAGAACACATGAAATGTGTTTGATATCAAGTTAGTCCTAACAATGATTTCTCCTAGTTTCGATATAACAATTTATGTGTAGACCTCATCCTTTTTTTGCATAAAGTTCAAAGGGCAAAACACTTCTCAGGTTTGACTTTGTCCTAAATATGTTGGCTTTTCAAAGATGTTAATTTGACAAATGTTAGCATGTAGTGCAAACACGTTAGCAACACAAGATTATGTTTAAGCATTCAGTATACTGTATCTTCATTCAGGCATGTCTTAAATTAATGTATCTCTGCTATGCCCCAGACCTCCAGTTAGCTACTTAAACAAGATTCATTTTGAGAGACAATACTTCATTATGTGGCCTAGTTAATGGACCACATTCTCCTTTGATAAGAAATTAGACCTAGGAAACTCCCCTGGATGATTTGACAGTTGTTACAAACCAAGAACTACAGGAGACTACTGATTTCTAACTACTTGTTATGTCCAAGGACCTAAGGCCTACAGTAACTACATGCTTTGTAACCTGATTGGGTGCATGCATAAATGTGAAAAATACATGTATACCACCAGGTGTTTAATGAAAATACCCAGGGGAGAGCAGCATTAATTTATGGGCCAACTCCTCAACCTTTTGGTTAGCCAGTTATTTTTGCTCTAAAATGTATTCACAGGCATATCCACCTAAAGACTTCCTTACCAAACAAAATACTAAATTCCCGTCAAGTAAACTTAATTTAAAGGCTTCCTAGAAGAGTGTGCAAGTGTAATGTCAATTAGTTTGTTACTTAAGTGTAAAACACTTAACACTGTCAAAAATTACATAGCAGTTCTTGCTCCATCGGGTATTAGACTAATTATGTAAATGCAAATGCATGTACAGTATTTATGCAAATGTGAATATTCATGTGTGATTTATGTATATAATGTATATACTTTTGATTTCCTTGTTAAACCTTTCTGCTGTATTTCATGTGTGAATGCATTTCATTGTTCAATGATTAATTCATGGTTTATTCATGTAGATAATCAAATTACAGTGATTCAATCTTGCAAATAACATTGTTAGAATGTCCTATTAGTTTAGCACCATGATGTGGTTTTAACATCACTGACGTAGTAACAAATAAATGAAATGAATTAACAAATGAATAAAAAGGGCACCTACTGCTTTTTTTCATGTAAGATTATATTATATAATTATATTCAAAACAATTATTCATATAATCTTTTTAAATTACCACAGTGTTTAATGCTGCTTGATGTTGAATTCCCTAGAGGGAGCCAAATTAACTTCAATTAGACACTATTAGGCTAATGTGCAATTGCTCATTACAAATTAAAAGGGCAATTTCACAAACTGGAAACCAGCAGTCCCACAATCTGTGTTTAATGTTTCATATTTTAAATATTTTTGCAGTACTTTCTATGCAAATCAGCGCCTTTCCTAGTTGGTTAGTATATTACCGAGGTCATTTGAGAGGCATTTTGTTTTTCGTGATTGAGGAAAGGATTGTTAATGACGGTTGTAATTTGTAAGCTGCCGCGCGCGCTTCCTAACCTTCCATCAATGTGAAGTGAAAATGTATTCATCCAGGTGAAAATTTTAATAAGGATGATAGCAATTAGCTAATTAATTATAATTAATCTACTTGAGGTTTTGCCCACCCTTGTATCAAGTGCTAGGGGGATGAATATGTGTCACTGGGGGGGTGTCTATTAGTACATTGAGCCAGCTACTTGTTTATTGTTTTGAGCAACGCTTCCAACCATTTTACTCAATTATCTGCACTTCAGTTTGCCAAATGGGGCAGTAAATAGTATGGGCATACTTGTCTAGTACACATCTATCCATCTAAATTGTTATGACAAAGTACGTAGTTTGTTAGTACACATTGCACCATCAGATTAATAGACTACAGTACATGGCCAAAAGCATGTGGACACTGCTTCTTATGAGGGATAATGGACTCTGGTTTTTCAAGGTTTGGGTTAGGCCCTTAAATTCAATTGAAGGGTTATCTTAATGCTACAGGATACAAAGACGTTTTAGACAATTTGGAGCCTCCCACTTTGTAGCAACAGTTTGGGGAAGGCCCTTTCCTGTTCCAGCATGAATGTGACGCATGTCACATGTGTGCACAAAGCAGGGTCCATAAAGACATTGTGTGGAGAAACTCATGAGGCCTGCAGAGAGCCTCATTGACAATGTTGGGATTAATTTGAATAACAATTGCAATGCAGGCATTCTCTTTCAACATCAGCCCCGGACTTCACAAATACGCTTTTGCTTGAATGGGGAAGAAGTCCCACAGACACACTTCAAAATAAACTCAATAAATATGCAGGTGTGGCAGAGCAGTAAAAAATAAGGAACAGAAACAGGAGGGCATACGTGGTCAGAATTACAGGTACCAAAGAGAGGTGATTAACATGTTAGATGGTCTGAGAGCAGCTCTGACAAATATTCCTTGAATTCAGGGTGATAGGAATTTCCACTTCCAGGGATTTTTGTAGTTCATTCCTGTCAACACACACAAATATGTTAAAGTTCCAGTCATTTGCAGCATAAAACTGGTATGAATTACGACACAGCAGGTGTTAGCATTTCAGTTACTAATGATGTTTACCAGCTGGAGCGCAGGCTACGTGTGGGTGTTGCTATAGTGAGCTGTAATAAAGCGAGGATTTACTCAGCACGATTTGTAGATGAGCTGATTCCAGTAGGTTCGGCGTTGAATATGTAGCGAGGGCCAGCCAACAAGTGCAGAGGTCACATGGGCGGATATTAAATGGGTGTTAATGACCGAACAGATGGAACTGTGATGTGCTACATCTATTTTTCAGGAGAGTTTTGGAGGCTATTCTACATCGCCAAAGTCTAGAATTGGTAGGATGGTCATTGTCCCAAGGGCCTGTTTAGCAGCATGAGTGAAGGAAGCCTTGTAGTGGAACAGGAAGGTGATCCGAAATGCTTAATAAGAGAGTGAACAGTCTAACCAGACTTGTAGGTGTTTGTAGGTTTCAACATACTCCAGTGGCGGGCCATGCATTTTCACCCTTCAAGCTCAATCTTCCGGTAATCAAACCACATTCTAATAACCTCACCGTAACACTATAGGGTGTAAGGCAATGGTCCTCAAACCCTTCCATGGAGGGCCTAGTGTATGCCGGTTTTCGCCTTTACCTTGTACAAGCCTGATGGAGTAGCTCACTAATTGTTTAGGATCTCCCCTCACCTGGTAGTCTAGGTCCTGATTATGCTCTAATTGAAGGGAAAGACCAAAAACCAGCATACACTAGGCCCTCCATGAAAGGGTTTGAGGACCACTGGTTTAAGGGGTTGAGGCAGGACAGAGGACAGGAAGGCCAATGGCAAACTCTGTAGGCTGTGAGAGGACAGCGCACCATAATCACAATTGAGTGGAAACACCTGTCGTGCTTAACCCCTTTTCTCCCTGTGGTCTATTTAGGGAAGAGCGAAGCCAAGCAGAGCAGTTTGGCTGCTGAGGAATAATATGTCAATGGGGATCAGATGAGGTTTAGGAGCTCTACTAAAACCTATACATCCTGACAGCAGAGGACGCTCAAAAGGAGGAATTAGGATCCGAAAGAGAGGAGCCAAAAGGACAGGCCAGCAGAACTTCCCGAGCTTTCCAAACACACAGGGAGACCTACAGAGAACTTACTAGAGACTCGAAAGGAAGTATGAGGTTTGGGAGAGTAGGAAGTCAAGCAGGAATACAAACACAACATGCAGACACAACCCTGCATCAGTAATAATAAAAGAGTAGGCTCTCTTCCAATTGCTCGCTTACTAACTTAACTGTGGTCTATCATCCTTTACAAGGCTACACTATTCTTAATGCAAGACGTGGCAGTTAAAGTATAATAAAGTATTAGATTAGGCAAAGGAAACTCAAGTTTTCATATGTACCATCAATGATAGGTCAGTAGCCACACATTTTTCTTGTCACCCCCTCAAATACTTTAACGTAGCTTCTTTGTGCTAGCGTTAGAGTTTGACATATAAAGGGAGTGAATTAAAACGATTATCACATAATCTAAACAATATATCGTTTATCACAAACAAAACTGGCCATTTAATTTTCTACAATTGAAATAATAAAAAAATAGTTTTAATATTTGCCTACTCTAGATGCATTTTATGGTAAAGATTAATTGATTTTGACTGACTACAAAAGTGGTTTATACTTGACTACATGTATTTTGTTGATTGAGGAACCCTACAATATTTGTATTATCACTTCATATGCATTATTTTCCCAATTTTGTATTTTGCTAGCATATAAAGGCAGCCCATTATCAGGAGATATTTGGATTATATACATGAGAATCAATGCGTTTACCAAACGGGATATGCCTTACAGTATGTCTTCTTCGTTTAATTATTAATTCCTGACGATTTTACACATGAAGTGATTCACCTTGACATCAGTTGTGTCTAATTTCCTAAAATATTGAATTTAGCCCAACTGCTATTTGTACTGTAAGCAACATGATTTATGTTTGTGACGTTGGTGAAGCGAATGGTAATGAACAAAAAGAAGGCACTGATGTGGCGGCATTACTGATTACCGATTGTCAATCGACATAACCACCCTATATTAACAGTGACGATAAGCTTTATTGAATGGAATAAACTGATTTAACAACTGGGCCTTTTTGCACTATGATAGATACCTATAGCTTTCAGCAATATTTTCAGAATCTGTGCAAGCTAATTTCCATAATGTTTGTCTTAACACTGCCATGTCTCCAGACTGCAATTCAAGACGTTTTGAGCTGGGTGCACAGCAAAGTCACAAGTGTTAAATCAACTCTGAGAGTGTTAAATAAACACTCTTAGTGTTAATATAGTTCCCATTGGCACTATATAAACACTGAGAGTGTTAATCTAACACTCTCAGAGTTTATTTAACATTGGTGATTTTGCTGTGTGCCTGAGCACTTCACTCAGAAATTAGCCCAGCCCATTGACTTACAGTGAAGAATTTCCCCCGCAATACACATGTCTCCTGGGCTATTTGCAAAGCCCCAGGTGGGATCTTTCAATTTCTTGTTGTGCGCTATCTCCAGACGTTGTGTAGAATTCGAAAGAGACTCGCAAGTTTACACACTATAATTGTGTCTCATCCCGAAGTTGGTTTGAGCGGATTCGGATAATGTTGCTGAAAGCTATTGGTATCTATTGTAGTGTAAAAACACTTAAGACTAACTATACACTATTTGACATGACATGGCTGAAACCATCAACAATGTACAGTACCACTATAACGTAGTATGACAGGATGCTGCATCACACATAACCATCGTATAGCTCAAATCAATGTCCTTACCAATTAAACAAGAACAAACTCACAAAAACCAGTCACATTTACTCATACAACCGACCACAAAGCAAGCAAAAAATGATGTGAGAAATAACACCATCAGAATACGACATGCTTCCCCACAGATTCCAGCCAAGCTGCTTGGCCTAAAAGCACACGTATGCCACCACACACATTCAAACGCACAGCCAGCCAGACCGCTGAATCTGAAAATGCTTCACACCAGCAGCAATGATAATAATAGATGGCTATTAACAGGCCCGGTGCCAGGATGAAGTTTTTCTGGTTATCGATCCCTCTGCATCGTTTCAGTCCTAAATACAACTGAATACAAAAACATGCACTAAGCCCTGTTGAGAAACCTTGTGGCACTGGCCCTGTTAGTAAAATGAAATAAAACTCAATCAAACCATGTGTGCTGACAGTCGATCCTGCCCAGTCTTGAATACGTTTAGCTGTTTGCACTTGAGTTGGTCAAACATTTACAATTTCAAACTTTTATTGAAATGTCCTCCTGGAAAACTGCTTTTTTGTAAAATCACCACCAAATCTAATGCTTCTCCTGCATCTGCCGTTCTGCTAAACGTACAAATCTAAATCACTACAATACTAAAAAACTGAAGTTTCAATCAACCGGAGACAGTGCTAGGTCAGGTGTCATCTACTGTAGGTCTTGGTCAATTATCTAACTGACACTCCTATCAGCAACCCGAAAGATGCTGACATAAGACTAGGCCAGCTACTGTAGAAGGCTCAGGCATGTCAAAGAATACATCCAACATGGCAAACTCAAAATCTGATTGGTTAAATAATGTGGCAATCAACAACATGGTCCCATTCGCTTCAACAGCAGAGAGGATTCACTTGAAATTCGGAAGGCCTCCAGTTTACCCGGAGACAGCAGATGTAAAATTTGATTGGATAGATTTAATTTTATGAGCTACACTAGAAACAGCGCAACTGAGGGAGAGAGTAGCAATGACATTACGTTAATAGACTGATGGGAATGAACATTGTAAAATACATGCAGTGTAAATGAAAACATATATTAAATATCACAATTATAATATTCTGATTATCTTTAGGCCAGTAGAGAAGGCCTTGCTTGACCTGACGTCCCTCCAGTGACACCTTCTAGTTCAGAACCATCTAAGGTGGTGATGCTAGTTGTGAAGCCAGGTAGGGACAACATTTCAGTTGAAAGCATGCATCAGGATTTTCCAGAATTTAGATGCAGTTCAAGGCATGGTGTGGAGTGTTGAAAATCATTAAGTCTTATGTAAACACAGTGTCCAATGAAGAACTGGCTGTATATAAAATGGTTTCACCAGCTGAGAGAGCCACATCATTGATAGAAATCAAAGAAAAGGATTGGCCCGGGAATCGAACACTGTGAGACTACCATAGAGACCGCCAAAGGAACAGACAGCAGACCGTCGGATGTAACACACTGAACCAGATCTGAGAAATAATTAAAGAACCAGGCAAGGCAGTTTTTTGAAAAGCCAAGGCTATAATATCTGCCAGTTACATTTTGGTCATTAACAGAGTCAAAGGTCAAGGCTAAATCGGTAAAGACTGCTACACAGTAGAGATTTTTAATGATGGCAGGTATGATATTGTTTAAGAGCTTCATTATACACATGAAAGCCAATTATTATTCTACCAAATATTGATTTCTGAAAATAAATATTATCTTACTTTCTTTGTATTATTCGAGGTCTGACAACACTGCATCTGTTTCTTTCGTTTTTTGGACAAGTTGTATTTTTTTGCAAATAAATGCTGTTTAATTGGAATTAGCTGTCAGTAGTTTATGGAATACTCTCTCTCAATTCATTAGTAGATTAATGTATTATTAGAAGTTACACTGTCAGGGAATCAGTTGAGCTGCTCATTTAGCAGTGTTCATCTACAGCCAGTTATAACCTGGCATCCAGACTACTATATATATATATATATATATATATATATATATATATATATATATATATATATATATATATATATATATTTTAATGTTATTTCTGCAGTGTGCTGGCCCATGAGTTTTCAAACATTTCCATTTGGAATCTCAAGATGTCAACCTTGTAATGTTGAACCTATAGATTTCAGGCTGGGTGGGCCCAACACACTAGGACAGAAAAACAATGTGTCAAACGGAATAGCATAATACAATCTGTAACCTCCAAACTGAAATTCCACTGAGACTCAATCCATGTGGTCAATTCTTCACTTTAGTTTGTCTTTGTGACATAGTCAACTCAATGACATTGGTATGTGCACTGTTTTTCAGTCATTGTCACTACTGATTAAAGAAAATAAATCACTCAGGTACTGTAGCAGTGAAAAAATACCCTGTTGAAAAACATCACAGCAAATGTTTGAGCCTGGAGCACTGACTTTAAAAGGGTTTACAGAGAATTGGGGCAATGTATTTTCCAACTTCTACAAACATTACAAAGGCACTCATTGTGAACAGTTCACAAGGAGTCACACTCCACTTGTTTCCCTATGTCTCATTACCACACATTTAGCTTCTAAACAAATTGAAAGATTGATCCCAAGAACGCAGGGTCCGCGTGGTGTAGTGGGCGTGGTGTAATGATGCTGCATTGCACGACAGTCTAAGAAAAAAATCACTCAACAAAATTAAAATATATCAAGAATATAGATCCCAAGAACATTACATGTCAAAATGATACCCACCTTGCCTAGAAAAGTCTTTGTAGAAAGCAGTTTCTAATTAATTCCATGGTTTTTATCTTCTGTCGTACCAACCTCATTCAATGCTGCTGAGATCAGTTTTTTTTAAGAGATTTCACTGGTGATGATAATGTTTATTTGAATTTGTTTTTAAAATGTTGTAGTGATCCAAACTATGAAGAGTGATCAATAATCAAACAGTTTTAAATGATGATGCTAATTAATAATTTTGGATGGCATTTGCTGCAGACAACTGACAATTTATGTTAAAATGAGGGGGATGAAGAAACATCATGGCGGTAATTATGGTGGTCAATGCCTGTTTTTCATGAAATAATCCTTATTTAGGGTAAGTAATTAGTAAATACATCTGGATAATGCATTGGAATTTTGTTACCTTACATTTAATTTAATTTTATAACACTGACACTCAAAATCTACTAGTGTAATGTACTGTAGCATTGGAATTTTTTATAAATAGTGCTAAAATCTGTCAATGGGATTGATATCAGGATATTCTTTTTCTTGAACCATTACAAAAATGTTTTGGTCAAGTGTTTGACAGCCTTGTGCTCCTGAAAAATGAATTGTTCAGCAGAGTGAAGTACGTTATTTGCAGTACTTTGTGGCCTTTTCAGAGTTCTTCTTATAGGAAAAAGAGCCATACAATACAGTCCAAATGTCCATTCAATAAAGTCCATATAATCTGTCAACAATAAACTGGATATGTACATAATTTTCTAAGTTTGTATTTAAAATATACTGTATGTGGTACCTGCTCTTATACTAACCTTTCATTCGTTAGCCATTTGTCAAGAATATATGACAGACATGTGTACAGCATGCAACACCATCCATCCATCCATCCATCTTCATTCGCTTATCCGGGATCGGGTCGAGGTGGCAGCAGCTCCAGCAGGGGACCCCAAACGTCTCTTTCCCGAGCAACATTAACCAGCTCCGACTAGGGGATCCCGAGGCGTTCCCAAGCCAAGTTGAAGATATAATCTCGCCACCTAGTCCTGGGTCTTCCCCAAGGCCTCCTCCCAGCTGGACGTGCCTGGAACACCTCCCTAGGGAGGCGCCCAGGGGGCATCCTTACCAGATGCCCAAACCACCTCAACTGGCTCCTTTCGACGCAAAGGAGCAGCGGCTCTACTCTGAGATCCTCACGGATGACTGAGCTTCTCACCCTATCTCTAAGGGAGA
>JACXGM010012702.1:9810-24013 GCA_016801145.1 Umbra pygmaea
TGTGTGTGTGTGTGTGTGTGTGTGTGTGTGTGTGTGTGTGTGTGTGTGTGTGTGTGTGTGTGTGTGTGTGTGTGTGTGTGTGTGTGTGTGTGTGTGTGTGTGTGTGTGTGTGTGTGTGTGTGTGTGTGTGTGTGTGTGTGTGTGTGTGTGTGTGTGTGTGTGTGTGTGTGTGTGTGTGTGTGTGTGTGTGTGCGTGTGTAGGAGATGGAGACCATGTCAGTTTGTGTGTGTGTTTGTCTGTGTGTGTGTGTGTGTGTCTCATCCACATTGACAGTGAGTAGAAGCCAGGATCTCTGTTGGTAAAGCAGCTAAGACAGCACATTTTCACCAGCGCCAAAGGTTAACTGTGGCTCTCTCATACACACACACGCAGACACACAGACACATACACAGACAGACACACACACCCACACACACAGACACACACAGACACGGATGCCACAACCTTTCCAAGGAGAGCGTGAAATTGGCCGTGGATTTCAAAATGGGTTGGATAGATTCACGACCAACACATTTTGAATGTTGACATCTCCATTAAGCTAATCCAACAGTTGTTTTCCTACAACTTTGCCATCTTCAGTTTAGCATTGTTAATATCACATCCCTTACCACTAATGTGAGCCTTAAAATGTATAAAGACATTGACGAAAGTATTGGTTTATTGGCTTTTCTAACACTTTTTTCAAAACAACTCACAATTTTCTAGAATTGATAGCATTTGGTTTCAACCATTCTTTATTTCACATTTAATAGAACAGATAGTTTCCTTAAGATTTATGACATAGCATATTACTTTAAATCGTAAATAAAATGGCATGGATCTTTTAGTTTAGCATTATCAGTTACATACTGTACTGAACATACCCTCATCTCTTCACAGATATCTGCTAGTATACACATTTTTGTGTAAGGTAAATGGACTGCATTTATATAGCGCTTTTTCTGACCAATAGCCACCAAAGCGCTTCACCGTGCCTCATATTCACCCATACATTCACTCATTCATACACCGAGGGCAGTGTCAGCCATGCAAGGCGCCAGCCAGCTCGTCGGGAGCAGCTGATGTTAGGTGTCTTGACACCTCGACACTCGGTCAGAAGGAATCGGGGATTGAACCACCAACCTTCCGCTTACTAGACAACTTACTTGACCCACTGCCACCCCTGTATCTCTTATGACTAACTATCTTGTCAGTCTTGTCCTTACAGTCTGGAAGGGAAGTCCAATTCACTATGAAATGTGACGATGGCACGGCAGCCATTTTGTTTTATTTCCATAGAGGTGTAACGTTCCACAGTGAAAAAGTGAGATGAAGGGGAACGCCCAGAAATCAATGTACGTCTTGGTATTTGTTGAGCAAAAAAGTAGGCCTCTTACAATAACACACATTCCAAAAATACCAAGAAGCTCTACTTCTGCAACTGCAACGAGGTAGAACTCCTCTTAAGGACGGTGAGGGAATGATTGCTTAGAAAAGAACCAGGAAAAAAAACATTTATCTTTCACTTGCTATGCTAATGTGTGCGGCTCACATAGCCATGCGATGGGGAGGGGAGGTGGAGACAGAGAGAGATGGAGGGATGAGGAAGAAAGCAAAGACACGTATGTAGGGATTTCTCTTGGAAGTGAGGGAATGAAAAGCAGCTTTGATTTGTGAAGCGGCGAGGAACCGCGAGAGCCAGACGACGCATGCTAATGGAGGCCTGTTTTAACTGGCCAGGACGTCTGCCTGTGAACACACACCTCCCTAGACTACTGGTGTGTGTGTAACATTGTGTGCGTGTGTGTGTAACAGTGTGAGTGTGTCTCAAGAGAATGTTCACGCTGCTTCATCAGATCCACTTGATAATCACCCAACAGGGGAACGACTGTCCAGGACCTGTTCAAACACGTGTACACGCACGCACGCGCGCACACGCGCCCATACATAATTTAAGCCTTTCAAATCAGATTAAAATGCGGATACATGTATGTTTTTGTAATGCAATGTGTAACTCCTTGTATAACTAAAGGAAGGGAACTCGGATGAATAAACATTCCTTAGCTTGTCAAAGTTGAACTGGCCCCTTGTGCTAGTCGACAAAGGTGCTAACTGACAGAAACGGATTGTCAACCAGGGCAGATAACGGCATCTCACAGAGTGTGTGTGTGTGTGTGTGTAGTGTTATGTTGTGTTCTGCCTGGGCTGACATACTATTGTGTCTTCATTTCTGTCTGTGTCTGGATGTTAGTGGGTCAGGAGCTGTTGTGCGTAGACTGTGTGTGTTCCCCATCTTTACTCCCTGGGTTAGTGGCTCCCTGTGGACTAGGGCCCTTCCACTCAGCAGGAATCTCGGCCCCAATCTGCCTCAATGTGTCTCCCTCCCTCCCTCTGTTCACACAGCACCACGGCCCAGGTTAGGGTGTATGTATGTCATCAGGGATCCCCGTGTTTTTTAATACATTATTAATCCTTCCATTTGAAGCTCCTCTTGTCCACCATCATTTGTTCTGACGGCTGAACAGAAAACCTTCGGAAGCACCAGCAACAACATAGAGACACTTTTTAGACCTGGTCTTTTTTCTCTTCTCGGCTCACACCTCATCATGCTTGTTTTGACATTAAAGTGGTCTATTTTAACGGCGTTGTTGTTGAAAGTCACTTTTAATTTCCCTACCTGATTTCCCTATGGCGTGTCTGTACATTTAGAGGAGAGTGAGGGCTGGACTTTGATGTATTTACAGCACAGTGGCAACACAACGTGCTGTTCCTCTGTCTAATCTAATGTGCACACAGGGAACATGTTGGTTACGTTGTTTGTGTTTCAGCTGCCTGTGTTGTGTGATGCCACAGTTCTTTTTTCTGAAGCTACAGTTTTAAAAGAATAACACAAAAGACATATGTATAGTCAGATGAAAGATATGTTTTGGTTTCTTTAGGTTGATTTATGAATAGTGTGTGTGTGTGTGTGTTACAGTGCCAGAGCTGTGCCCCTCTGTACAACGACAAACCCTTTAGGTCAGGTGACCAGCTTCAAGCTGACAGCTGCCGACCATGTGAATGCCACGGCCACGCAATTTCCTGTCACTATGACATCACTGCTGACGCCCATCCCACCGAACACTACAGGGGAGGCGGAGGGGTCTGTGACAACTGTTTGCACAATACTACAGGTATTTCACTATTATGCACTTAAACTCAGTCACACACACACACTCTTCCCATTCACCCCTGTCCTCATCCTGAACACTCAATTCACCCCTGACCTCACCCCCAACACTCAGATCACCCCTGACCTCACCCCCAACACTCAGTTCACCCCTGACCTCACCCCCAACACTCAGTTCACCCCTGACCTCACCCCCAACACTCAGATCACCCCTGACCTCACCCCCACACTCAGTTCACCCCTGCCTTCACCTCTAACACTCTATTCACCCCTGTCCTCTTCCCTAACCCTATCCCTCTGCTATCTCTAACCTTTTCCACCTCAGACCACCCCACCATAGTGGTGACCCTTGACCCAAACGTCTTGCTAACCCTTGACCCCAACACCTAATAATCTCTCTCCACCCTCCAGGTCGTTCCTGTGAGTCCTGTGTCAGTCAGTTCTACAGAGAGGTGTCTGCTGACCCCAGATCCCAGGACGTGTGTCGACCATGTGACTGTTACACAGCTGGTACCATCAATGGCAGCCTGGAGTGTCACCCGGTAACATCTCCCACTTCCTTTAGTCCCACCTGGTACCTTCTCCCACTTCCTTTAGCCCCAACTGGTACCTTCTCCCACTTCCTTAAGTCCCACATGGTACCTTCTCCCACTTCCTTTAGTCCCACCTGGTACCTTCTCCCACTTCCTTTAGTCCCACCTGGTACCTTCTCCCACTTCCTTTAGTCCCACCTGGTACCTTCTCCCACTTCCTTAAGTCCCACCTGGTACCTTCTCCCACTTCCTTATGTCCCACCTGGTACCTTCTCCCACCTCCTTTAATCCCACTTGGTACCATCTCCCACCTCCTTTAATCCCACTTGGTACCATCTCCCACCTCATTTATGCTTCAAAAAAGAAAAAGTGTGAAAAAAAAAAGCTGAAAGAGGAAGTAGCCTACCGTTCTCACCAGTGACATTTTACACAGTGCCCCTATTAAACTGAAATACTTATTTATGCAAACAGTTGTTTGAATCAGAATTACGGTACATGTTTCCTGGTATTGTTGTTCTACCTATAATATTATTTATATTTTCTGTTATGTTTTCATTGAAATGCACAAAACATTCTCTGATCCATGGAAACATATCGACTGCCAGCCTCAGCCACTCCCTTTAAAAGTGGTCAATGAAAAATGGTAAATTTGCATCACTCCAGTGCTTAATTTGAGCCAGATCATGCTTTCACAGGATCAGGGACCGCTCCAGTTTGTTCCGGGACCTATTTTGGTCAGATCTGTTAGCTCTTGTGCGTTGGGTTTTCTTTTTCTATTACCATTTGCCGTAGGCACTGTAAACATTCTAATAAATATGATAAGCATTAAATCAAGTTACCTGTCCTTCCTCACTACTTCTTTTGTCCACCGATATAAGCTGTCATGTATGGTTAAAGCATGTAATGATCCTGTGCTGCAACACTTTCCAGACCTGTTTCTTGATTCGCTCCGGTGTCGGCGTAGTTCTTCTAAGTTAAACAAGGAAATTATGCTGGAAAACATAGGTATACCTTTGTTTTCCTGTACACGTAATTCTCAGTAATATTGCTGAGTTTCATAACTATTCTGCATGAATATAAAGAAAAAGCTCTTGGTTGAAACGAATCGCAAGTTTTCACTGTGCATGTTTTATTGACATAATTCAAGCTGTGCAAGTCAAATGCAAAAGACTTTGGGCCATTCCAAAAACATGCAGATCTAAAGTGAATGTCCTTGCTAGGCTGTCAGTCTTGGCTGCTGCATTGTTCTTTTTTCGTTGGTCCCGGTACCTTGGAGCACATTGGATGCTTCTCACTCTCGTGGACCTCCTGTACGTGTTCCTGGACCTACATGGATTTACAAATTAAGCACTGCAGCCCAAGATACGTCCTCCCCTTCATCCTCTGTCTTTCCATTCCTCCTCCTCTTCCTCCATCTAAACACCAGGATAGGTTCCTCTCTTTCTCCTCTTCCTCCATCTAAACACAAGGTTAGGCTCCTCATTCTCCTCTTCCTCCAACTAAACACCAGGTTAGGCTCCTCTCATTCTCCTTTTCCTCCATCTAAACAGCAGGTTAGGCTCCTCATTCTCCTCTTCCTCCAACTAAACACCAGGTTAGGCTCCTCATTCTCCTCTTCCTCCAACTAAACACCAGGTTAGGCTCCTCTCATTCTCCTTTTCCTCCATCTAAACACCAGGTTAGGCTCCTCTCTTTCTCCTCTTCCTCCATCTAAACACCTGGTTAGGCTCCTCTCTTTCTCCTCTTCCTCCCTATAAACACCAGGTTAGGCTCCTCTCTTTCTCCTCTTCCTCCATCTAATGTGGAACCAAAAGTTGTTTTTCGGAGAACAGCCAAAGAACCCAATTGGTACCCTTCTGCAATCGATGAACTCGCATGTACTTTAAGTCACTGCTGTTTTCTCTTGCCTTACTGTACTTGATTGGGGATATACTTTTTATGGAAATGTCCTTACACATTCAAAACAACACTTTAGTTGAATGTACAAACAATATACAAACTTGTTAATTGAAGAAGGTATAAATACATAGTTATTAGGCTATAGACTTTTTCAGGAAGTCAGTCATTACTCGGGTACTGAAGAAATCATTCTCCATTGAAGTCAATGCAGCCATCCCTGATTTCAAGCAATAGCGACAACCATATTTAAAGAATTGTTTTATAATAACTGGAGTAAAGGTCTAGTCCAAATGTCATGGATGATATATATTCCTGTCATAGTAATCAGTCGCTCCATCACACGTAAAAGTAACTTCAACTTAAACAGTGAATGCTATCCCATGAAAGCATACTTTTGTTTTGTGACCCCGCTCCTTAGTTAACCCTGCTTTGTCGGCAGCTCCGCAACTCAAAGGACAGATGGTGGGATGATGAAGGGTGCTCACATGCTTCATCCAACCACGTGTCGTGGAGCTGGCCATTTAGTTTTGCACTGCTCATCCAACACAGAAGGCATTAGTCAGTATACTTCCGCGATATAACTTACAGGCACCTGATTTGTGCTGCCTCATGCAGGAGGTTCCAATTTGAGGTTCCAATTTGTGCCAATTTGTGCTGCCTCATGCAGGAGGTTCTGTGCAAAGTCAGAGAAGCCACAGTCAGGCTTGAACCACTGACTATCATGACGTAGCTTGTCCTGGAAGATAGCAACTTAGCCCACTACATCACACAAACCTCTAAGGCCTTTTATGTTGTATTCCATAGGTTGATTACGCTGACACCAACATCCATCCATCCATCCATTTTCATCCGCTTATCTGGGATCGGGTCGCGGGGGCAGCAGCTCTAGTAGGGGACCCCAAACGTCCTTTTCCCGAGCAACATTAACCAGCTCTGACTGGGGGATCCCGAGGCATTCCCAGGCCAGGTTGGAGATATAATCTTGCCACCTATTCCTGGGTCTTCTTCTAGGCCTCCTCCCAGCTGGACGTGCCTGGAACACCTCCCTAGGGAGGCGCCCAGGGGGCATCCTTACCAGATGCCCAAACCACCTTAACTGGCTCCTTTCGCCGCAAAAGAGCAGCGGCTCTACTCTGAGATCCTCACGGATGACTGAGCTTCTAACCCTATCTCTAAGGGAGACGCCCGCCACCCTCCTGAGGAAACCCATTTCGGCCGCTTGTACCCTGGATCTCGTTCTGACACCAACATATGTTGTAGTAAACATTTCAAACAACATTCTTAGCTAGTGACGGAAACGTTTGGACATTTCATAAAATATTATGTACCAGATTAAAAAAGGTAATTTCAAGGTTTCATTTTAAATTTGAGCATTTAAACTGTCTAATTTGATTTACATTTGCCTACTAATTCAAAATAGTTTACTGTTTACTGAATAGTAGTACTGTAATTTACTTTATACAAAAAACGTTATACAACTTTTTAAAATCAAATTGCATTTCCCCATGAATAGCAAAGAGTTGTGGATGTCATGTTTACTAATGCATTGTTCCTAATAGAAATGTCCCTATTCCAAACTATTAGCCACCCAAACACACAAAGGAACAATGCAAGTGCACCTCCTAACCCACACAGGCTCTCAGTAGCTACAGTACGTCCTCCTTAACCTCCTCCTTCCCCTCGCTCCATCCCTCCTCCTCAGTAATTGAGATAAAAAAGTTTCCCAGAGGCCTCTGGGGCCGTCCATCCGTAACATGGTCCTACAAGGCTCCCCTACTCAGGTGGATTCATGGGTAACATGTTCCTCTCTCTCCCTCTCTCCTCTGTTCTCTCCTATCCTATTTACCCATCATCCCTCCCCCCCCCTACACTGTCTACCTTTCTCTGATCCCCCCTAATCTCTCCCTCCCACCCCGGTCCCCTCCATTTCCAGGTAGGGGGCCAGTGTAAGTGTAAGAGGCGTGCGTCTGGCAGGCGGTGTGATGCGTGTCAGGCTGGATGGTACGGTCTACAGCCGTGGAGCCCCGAGGGCTGTCTGCCGTGTGGCTGCAACGCTGCCGGCTCCCTGGGAGACGACGGCTCCTGTCACCAGCAGTCAGGACAGTGTCAATGCAAGACCCACGTAATGGGTAAGTAGCAGGGCAGCACGTCTGCCTTGAGGCTCTGGTTAACAGCAGACACGAGAGGGCCCTTTTAATCGGCAAGTTGCTATTTCTCACTGATACACTTGTACTCTCTCTGCCTCTTCCCCAATTGTATTTGTTTAATTCTTTTTTTATCCTCTCTCTCTTTCTGCTATTGTTCTCTGTTCCTCCGTGTCCCGCTCTTTGTGTATTCCTCACAGTAGGGTTCGGAGGACTGTTGATTAAAACAACATTTTTCGACACATAATATTCCATTCATCATCAAAACGTCAGTTTCACCCCTATTCATTTTAGGTAAAGACAATATTTATTTAATCTAATGTATGAACCAGCCTGTTTGTAAGAGGATGTGATTCGATTGTTGAGCGCTGCGCACGTTCTTGGTCAGTCGCTCTGTGTCACTTGCTGCCAACACACACACACACATTCCTTTTCATGAACACACACACAAACTCTGTTTCATGAAGTGTCTTAATAGCAGCAGCCAAAACGTAGTATTTTTTCTTCTGCTCTTCCCAGCCATTCCCTGCGAACCTCCCAGCTCCTTCATGATAAATCGGCTTCTCTCTCCCCTGAGTGTCTTTTGAACAGTCTCGTATGAAATGCAAAACGAACGCTCCCCACACCATGTTTATTGCCCGGCCAGGATATCAAGCGCTACCTCATTTCAATTCTCTAATTCAATGCCAAGTTGATTAGAACAAACGGCCCGAGCCCCGCGTCGTTTTCGTGCTTCTTACAAACCCTGCTCTTTTTTGGTTTGTTTGTCGCTCCCACAGGTATTTTTCAGAAATTAGATTTGATTATGGCAATTTATTACTGGCTGCATGTTTGAGCGGAGCAGCGGAGGCTTTGTGAGGACAGAATTTATCAAGTGGCCAAAGTGCAGTTTGTTCATAATAGACTTTGAAATATTGATGTATTATGGTATTATACTGTTGGCTGCGAAACAGGAGAGGGCTGGGGCATGGGGGGGCAGAGAGGGCTCTGAGGGGTAACACTTGAGAACTGTAGAGATAAACATGTTTGCGCTCACACACTCACCCACTTCCACTTACCTGTGATATAATGGTAAACAGCACAGCTGACATAGATCACAGATGTAATTACTCTCATTGAATAGTAAGGCTGCTGTAAGAATGTAAAACCACTATAATTATAACTCTTTTAATATATACAAACTCTACCACGGTCCTTGTTAATGGTGTTCGTTGGGTGTTAATGTGTGTACAGAGGGCTGGAGGAATTATTGAAGTTTATATCTGCATACACAATCCACAGTGAATTTAATATAACTAATGAGCACTACAAACTATTGCAGTAATCGTTTTCTGACTGCTCATTCCACAGCTAATTGGTCTTTATGATTTAAATTTAAACCTATGCTAAAAAGAAGCCTGTTGCAATTTGAATGACAAAGAAAAACATGATTCTAGTAAATGTTGTGGAAAGTCGTGGCACCGTCCGAAACCTCCTCAGCATAACCATCAGAGAACCACCTGAGAAGGTTGTCGTCGTTGGACCATGGGTATCAACTGTAATCTAACAGGTTGGCTGTTTTTAATGCACAATTCTACCAACCTTACCTACCAACCATATGAACTGGCAGCCTTGCTAGCATACAGAAAGATGGGGTGAGTAAAGCCAGTGATTGGTAGCGATGCCATGAACATGGACGGGGGTCCACACCAATAAAATATTTACCTCAGTATTGTGTGAAATGTGACTAATCAACAGCCTAAATATTGGCACATCCTCTGTGGTTGGTGTTTTCTTTTATTGTTATGCCATTTTTATCCACATTCTGCAGACACTATATTCAGGTTTTAAACGAGGGCCAGTTACTGTCTAAATGATTCTATAGAGAAATAAAATTATCTTACTCAAGTAAAATATATTTAGAAGAGCACACATTTGTCTTCATCATCATGACATCGTCATCATGTCCTCACATTGACTATAGACCATAGAAATGGAATGGATAGAAAGGACATATCAATTCAAATCAATGTAGTTCAATGGCCTTTCTATCCATTCCTTTTCTATGCTATAGACATAGGACAACGTTTTCATTAGCTGGCAATAGTCAGTTAATCTGTTTTTATAAAAATTATCACAAAAGCTTTTTTTAAACCACAATTATACACTTTAGACACATTCTTCATCAGTCTCTATTAGAAATGCTCATAGAATGAAATCTAGACCCCATGAATAGCAAACATAATTCTGTACACTTCAAACATTTTATACGCTGAAAACTAAATTGGTTGGGTACCATTCCATTCTGTAAACCGTATTTTAAACACTAACAACCAGAAAATACCATTCCAACACAGAGACTGGTATATTGCCACATTATTAGTGCTGTATCTATCACCCACACACACATCGTTCATCTCTGCCGTATCCATCACTCTGCCACATCACACGTTTTACACACTGGTCCAAACAGCGGTTTGAAATATGGGCTGGCAGAAATACATTAATATCTCTAAATTCATTAAACAAGTTGTGGGCAGTGGGGTGGGAGTGAAGCTGAAATGCCAAGTGGCTGGGATGCTGGTACTCCAGCGTCTAAACGGCACTGCCCTGGGGCTGCCGGGCTAACATTAGGGATAGATTGCCTGTCAGGGAATAGCTATGGCATATTCTAATAACCACGCTGCCCGTGCATATTTTATATACTTTAATACAGCCCCAATATGACGCCAGTAGGAATCCATGTAGAATATACTCCACTTAAAAAGGACTAATGCTTCTCTCTCTGCCTTACTGTTATTTTTATACATGCCTCTCTCCCTCTTTCATTCTTTGTCTCCCTCTCTCCCTCATTCTCCCTCTCTTTCCCTCTGCATCTCTCTCTCTCATTCTGTCTTCCTTGTAGTTGTTAATTTATTTATTTTCTCTCTCAGTGAAATTAAGTGGTCTGCCTGAGGACGGTGATCCATCATATAAAGACGACCCGGCCTAATGATGGCGTTTTTCTGACTTTACACACACATGAATACACACACACACACATGCACTTGATGGGCACCCTTACACATGCACAAACACACACACACAAAGTAGACACTTTCCTAGTTCTTCACTCAGTTACTTACATTACTTTCGAAGAATAGCTGAGCTAAGAATTGATTCACTCTGCTAATGTTAAACATATGAAGTGGTGGTGATGTAGTCTGGAGGGTAGTAATGGACTCTGGATTTTAGTGATGTAGTCTGGAGGTAGTGATGTAGTCTGGAGGTTATTGATGTAATCTGGACAGTGGTGATGGAGTCCGGAGTTCAGTGATGTAATCTGGAGGTTAATGATGTAGTCTGGAGGGTAGTGATGTAGTCTGGAGGTTAGTGATGTAATCTGGAGGTTAATGATGTAGTCTGGAGGGTAGTGATGTAGTCTGGAGGATAGTGATGTAGTCTGGATGGTGGTGATGTAGTCTGGAGGTTAGTGATGTAATCTGGAGGTTAATGATGTAGTCTGGAGGGTAGTGATGTAGTCTGGAGGGTAGTGATGTAGTCTGGAGGGTAGTGATGTAGTCTGGAGGTTAGTAATGGAATCTGGAGGTTAGTAATGGAGTCTGGACAGTGGCGATGTAGTCTGGAAGGTAGTGATGTAGTCTGGATGGTGGTGATGTAGTCTGGAGGTTAGTGATGTAGTCTGGAGGTTAGTGATGTAGTCTGGAGGGTATTGATGTAGTCTAGAGGTTAGTGATGGAATCTGGAGGTTAGTGATGGAATCTGGAGGTTAGTGATGGAGTCTGGACAGTAGTGATGTAGTCTGGAAGGTAGTGATGTAGTCTGGATGGTGGTGATGTAGTCTGGAGGGTAGTGATGTAGTCTGGAGTTTAGCGATGGAATCTGGAGGTTAGTGATGGAGTCTGGACAGTTGTGATATAGTATGGAAGGTAGTGATGTAGTCTGGAGGTTAGTGATGGAATCTGGACAGTGGTGATGTAATCTGGAAGGTAGTGATGTAGTCTGGAGGGTAGTGATGGAGTCTGGACAGTGGTGATGTAGTCTAATGGATATACAGTAGCTGTATGAAGGGGTGGTTCTGGCAAAGCACCAATACTGTATAAGCACCAATACTATTTTTCAACCAGGTAGTATTTCAAGTACATTAGGTTAAAGCCCTTGGTGCAGTCTTCCTTCATATGACATTTTAAATTTTCCATTAACTTAGTACAGAATTTGGGGTTCCTTTTCTCCGTTAGCAGAAAATCTCAGAAGTTTGGACCTACAGAAAAAGGACTGTACTTTAAATGAGTTAGGCCACTTCTCTCACTTATAGATCACATAAATAATATAAGAACACGTTTTCATGACATATGGCAGTGATAGTCATAATATTATTTTTATAGAGAGCCTTTTCAAGGAAATAACTGTACAAGAAAACCAGTATGAGATTTGTACATGATGGACCATCAAGGTTAAGAAAATGGACTTTCAAGCAATTTGATTAATCTTATTCTCTTTTAGGCTATATCCAAAAGTAACATTGTACGTGAAAATATCTTTTAAATTTGAACTTATTGCATGCATCTTTATAAATTTTACAGCTACATTGCAGTAGTGTTAGGCAGCCTGACACTATTGTGGTTATGCTGGGTTGTTTGTATTTGCTTATCAAAATCAAAAGTACCTGTAACTATAATTTATTGTGCTGACCAAAAATAAATGGCTAGAAGAAATCATATTTCTTGTTTTAATGACAAAATCATTATTTTGTCATAAAACAAATAATACATTTAAGGACGCAAATGCAGTAGTAGTCCTAATAAGTTGTTTACAGTACATCTGATGAACAATATTTAAACTGTCACTTCCTTGAGGGACAAAAGGAAATTCAGTGAAGCGCTTGTTCAGGATCTGGGAGTAAACTGGTACCAGAGTGCACGCTTTCACCTTAAAGAGGAACACTTACCAGAAATGGACAACTTTGAGTGATTGGAAAAAACACTATCTTAAAGACAGATATAACCTCAAATCATACTGCTAAAAAAAAATTTGACACACTGTACCTGGAGTGGGTGTGAATAGATGAAACACTCTCAGTATTAGATGGGCCATCTAATAGAGAAACATACAAAAAGCAACTAAAGTCGATAGAAGACTTATGCAAATCCTTTTAGAAGTCTAGAGGAAATAAGGACTATTGAAACTGGACTATTTATTTCCAGGACTATTGAAACAGTTATGTGAGAGTCTGCAGAAGAAAGTTGAATCAGTCATTCAGTGTAATGAAGGCCACACATAATACTGGCATACTTTTTATTTTATTAATGTGGGTTTGTAATAGTGGTTTGTATAACAATTATGACAAACAATTATAACAATATTTGATATACGGTGGAGAGTAAAAATGTCATACTATGGCTTTAAACCCTAATCAAAATACAAAAACCAGGTCATTGCAATTTTCTATTCGAAAGACAAATTATTGGAAGTGATTTAAATCAATCAGAAATTTAAAATAAAGTAAAACGAAAACATCAGGAAGGATAGCAAAACAATTTTTTGTAGGATATTATTGTTCATAGAGGCAATGCATTTCAGTTGATACTTGACATTTGAGTCATTTAGCAGACACTTATCCAAGTACAGGGACATCCAAATGAGTAATCTAGGGTAAGGTGCCTTGCTCAAGGGCACAATGACTTTTGGTTCACTCAGGATTCATCATAATCTGCTAATAAGTAATAAAACATAGTCAGTAAATGCGTCAGTGATTTAAAATTGACACAGGGCCACTCACTGGCACACCAGTTAAGGCTGCCTCAAAGTTAAGTGTTTGAATCCAGCTTGGCATTTTTAGGAGGTCGGTGCAGTATGAATCGTGTGATGCCCTGGATGACATTTGTAGTAAAGCTGTGTTTTTGTTTAGTGGGATTTTCTGAGAGCAAACTAGAGCCAGCATGTCTCTTATCTGGCTCTGGCAATCCAGTACTGGGGACTGTGTTGTGGTCCCTGCTGTGTAGCTTGTGTGATGTGCTGCTTGTTGTGGCTAGCTGGGGGCTCTGCCAGGGATCGGTCCTTCAGGGGACCTGCAGCAGTGAGCAGAGGGACTGGGGCCAGTCGAGAGCTTGTGGCTCCTTGGATGTGAGGAGGAGTACTGGGACTGGCTTTTCCATTGCCGTGCCGTGCCATACCACTTATTACAGTTTGGATTGTGTGTCCATCTACCCACAGACCGCTTGAAACCATGCCGAGTCAGGCTATATCAGAGGCGAAAAATACCTAGTACTCACCTGGGACAAAGCAGGCCGGTTGGTTGGGTAGCTTACATAAGGCGAAATTCAAGAGCCAATGTTTGTTCGTTTCTTTACTTGAATCGACAGGTTTCCTTGAAGATGCGAAATGTTTTCTCTTACGTGCATTTATACAAACATTACAACATAGCAATGCGTATTAAATATTTATTTATAGAGATTTAAACAAAACAAAAGAACAGTTTGGATACTGAATACTGTATTTT
>JACXGM010012703.1:0-23738 GCA_016801145.1 Umbra pygmaea
ACAGATGTGTCAACTGTGACATCATTGGTATGGTAGAATGAGTCAGGAAGGGCATTCAGGAACATTTGGGTTGTTAGAGAATTTATATTACGGCTCTTAAAAGTCCCTGGTTGGGTTACAATTGGAGTTACTGATGTAACAGTAAATGTAATCAAATGGTGGTCTGAAATTCCAGGGTTAAGAGGATAAACACTGAGATCTACAACATCTATGCCATGAGACAGGACAAGGTCCAACGTGTGATTATGGCAGTGTGTAGGTCCTGAGACATGTTGGACAAAACCCACTGAATCAATCAATGCCATAAAAGCTTTTTGGAGAGGGTCATTCAAGTTCTCCATATGAATGTTAAAATCACCACAAATTATATTATTATCTGCCATCACTACTAGGACAGATAAAAATTCAGGGAATTCGTTAAGAAACGCTGTGTATGGCCCAGGTGGCCTGTAGATTGTTGCTATAAAACAGATTGATTAAGCCGCGCAGATTTCATGACTAAAACCTCAAAAGACACAAACCCAGTCATTATTTTGGGTGTAAGTTTAAGATCAGTGTCATAAATGAAGGCCACAACACCGCCTTTGCGGGATATGCAGGGGATATGGTTACCAATGAAGCCAGGAGGAGAGGCCTCATTAAGGGCAATAAATTCATCAGGCTTAAGCCAGGTTTCACACAGGCCAATCAAATCAAGTTTATGATCTGTAATTAGTTCATTGACTATAATTGCCTTTGATGTAAGGGATCGTACGTTTAGTAGTCCCATTTTTAGGTTAGTATCTTTTTTGTAATTAAAATCATTTTTATTAATCACAGAAGTGGTGGAGAGCTTTATTATAGTAAGATTACTATGGTGAACACCACCTCGTTTATCCTTACACAACCAGGATCGAGGTACAGTCACAGTTTCAATGAGAAAAACTGAGCTCACTTCACTGGCTATGCTAGTGGTGGACTCCTCTAAGCTGGCAGCCTAGCCTGCTCCCTATTTCATGGTGAGGGTATAGGAGTTAGACTCCTGTCAATGTTGCTAGATAAAAGAAGAGCACCACTCCAGCTAGGATGGAGTCCGTCACTCTTCAGCAGGTTAGGCCTGACTCTTTTTCTGGGCGAGTCCCAAAAAGAGGGCCAGTTATCTACAAATTCTATCTCCTGTGACGGGCAGAGCACCGTCTTCAGCCAGCGATTGAGTTGTGAGAGTCTGCTTTAAATCTCGTCACTACCCCTGACTGGGAGTGGACCAGAGACAATTACTCGATGCCGACACATCTTTCTAGCTAATTTACATGCTGAAGCTATGTTCTGCTTAGTAACCTCTGACTGTTTCATCCTAACGTCGTTGGTGCCAACGTGAATACCAATATCTCTGTACTCTCTGGCCTTGCCCGTTTTTGATTTCGCTAGCACCAATCTCAGATTAGCCTTTTTGGCAGTTATCTATTTCTCCAATCTAGTTGTTTATCATTAATATACAAGATGCTATCTTGTCATGGTCCCGCCTCCCTGAGCTATCTTCCCTCCCTTTAGTGTGTCTTCCCCACTTCAGTTTCCTTGTGTGTGTGTGTTGTATGTCTTTGTCTGTTCCATGTTCTTACCTTGCAGTTGTCGAATTCCCACACTCCACGTAGGCACCCCTACACACCTAGCCAGAACACCAGCAATCAGCACCAGATCATCTCCACCTACACCTCCTACTCACCTGGGGCTGATTGTCTTCCACCCTATTTAAGGGAGTGTTTGGCAGACAATCCCTGCCGGATAATTAAGTCACCCAGTGCGCTGTCATTGTCGATGTTTATTATCTTGCTCATAGTAGAGTTATCTTTCTCAGTAAGTTCTATATTTTTCCTTGCTTTATGACTCATTGTGTGATTTCTCTCTGCCACCAGCCTCACCTCCATCAGCTTATTTTGGGATTTAAGGAACCTCTGTCTGTCGGACTAACTGTACCTGAAGCAGGGGCGTAGCACAAAAACCTGGGCCCTATGCATACGCAGTCCTGATGGGCCCCCATGTTATATATATATAAAATATATTCCAGACCTCTAGTGCCCTCTCTCCCCTTGGTCCCTGGTAATGAGTATTGGTTTTACCCCCAGTCCGACACCCCTGACCTGAAGATTCCAAACCAGTTCTCCAGGACCCATCTGCCTATCTGTCAACAGCTGCCTAAGAGTATTCCTGACCATTTTGTCATATTCCACGTGCCACTCAGTATTACAAAATAAATACTGTATACTATCTGCCTTTTTCCCATCTGCTTTTGGGTCCATTACCGTGTATGCCCTGACAGAATTATCCGGCCACCTATGGACCCAGCGGACCGCGACGAGGTTCGGGAACCTCTCAGTCTTCAGGGAGCTATGTTGGGACGTCATGACGCCGCTCTACAGGAAATTGTTACAGCCCTCCGAGACCTCACTGCTAATGTCAACACCTTACAACTGCAGCCCCCGGTACCCGTACCTTCATCTCCGCCTGCTCCGCCCCCAACCCCTCCGGTACCTGTCCCTGTTCCCATACAACATCGGGAACCTTGGGTTTCCGCACCGGCCAGGTATGACGGGGATTTGGGAAAATGTTGTACATTCCCATTGCAGTGTGGAGTAGTTTTTGACCAACAGCCATTAACATACGCCACTGACAGATCGAAGATGGCTTATGTCATAGGGTTGTTAGGGGGGAGGCACTCCAGTGGGCCGGAGTAGTATGGGAGAAGTTACAGCCTGGCTCTGAATCATACTCCCAGTTCGTGGAGGGAATAAAGAGAGTTTTTGACCATCCCTTGCATGGCAGGGATGCGTCCAAACGGTTGTTGGCCATCAGACAGGGAGGTTGCAGTGTGGCAGAGTACTCAGTATCGTTCCGCACCGTGTCAGCTGATTGTGGCTGGAATGAGGAGGCACAACAGGCGCCTTACTGCAATGGGCTATGTGAGGCCGTCAAATATGAGTTAGTGTCGCACCCTGAGCCAAGCACCTTGGATGACCTGATTTCTCTTTCCATGCGGATAGACAACAGAATACGGGAATGACGGAGGGAGAGAATAGGCAGGAGGAGCCGGTCACCACCACTAAACCGACTGTCAGGAGGCGTTGCTGATTTCGCTGCTAACCCCAGACCCGTCGCCACCTACAGACCCGAACCCGATCCGGAGCCTATGCAGGTTGGACGCTCTCGCCTATCCAAGACGGAGAGGAGGAGAAGGCTGGAGGAGAAGAGTTGTCTATACTGCGGGGAGACAGGTCACTACCTTTCCTCATGTTCCCGGAGACTGGGAAACGGGAGGCCTCGCAGGGAGTAGGGGTTTCCCTGGCGAGCCAAACTACATCTGTCCCGAATTCTCGGACCCGTCCTACACTCCAAGTTGTTATCAGAACCAAAGGTCAGTCTTTTCCATGTTTGGCTTTAGTTGATTCAGGGGCAGATGATAGTTTTATTGACAAGGAGGTGGTGAGGCAGCTGGACATTAACACCATCCCCCTGCAGTGTCATGTAGAGGCTAGGTCCATTGATAAGCGCTTACTTTCCCGTATCACATATCGGACCGAACCTGTTAAGCTCCAGTTATCAGGAAACAATTTTGAAGAAACCAGTTTTCTAGTAATTCATTCGCCTCAGATGCCCATTGTTAGGCCACACCTGGTTGGTTAGGCACAACTACCACATCGATTGGGTCACAGGATAGATTATGGGTTGGAGTACTCTGTGTCATTCCCTCTGAGGTCAGCCACTACCAAGTCATCTAGTCTGTCTATCAATCCCGAACCATCTGTCAATCTCTCAACCATACCTAAGGACTACCATGACATCAGCGCTGTGTTCATTAAGGACCGAGCGCTGACCTTGCCACCTCACCGTCCTTATGACTGCTCTTTAGATCTCATACCTAATCCCACATTCCCAAAATCCAAATTATACAGTATATCCAAACCAGAGAAAGAAGCATTGGAAGAATACATCCATTCTGCCCTTACTGCAGGACACATCCGCCCCTCATCGTCACCTTTGGGGGCTGTGTTTTTCTTCATGGGCAAGAAAGACAGAGGGCTACGCCCCTGCATCGATTTCTGTGGGCTAAACGACATTACGATTAATAATAAATATCCCTTACCACTGATTAATTTAGCTTTTGATTCTCTCCAGGGCGCCCGTATGTTCACCAAGCTGGACCTACGTTATGCCTACCACCTTATCCGTATGATAGAGGGAGACGAGTGGCTCATCGGGTTCAACACCCCCCTTGGTCATTTTGAGTACCAGGTTATGCCCTTCGGGTTAAAAAATGCACCTGCTGTGTTCTAAAGCTATATTAACGACGTTTTAAGGGATTTCATCTGCAACTGTGTCTTTGTCTACCTGGATGATATTCTTATCTTCTCTCCAGATATCACCACCCACGTCCGGCATGTTCGTCAGGTCCTTCTCCGCCTGCTGGAGAACAGGCTGTTTGTCAAAGCGGAGAAATGCACGTTCCATACCAGCTCCACCTCTTTCTTGGGGTTTGTTGTGGCAGAGGGTGCAGTTATGATGGATCAGGCCAAGATTACAGCAGTCCTGGATTGGCCCCAGCTGAAAAACCGTAAACACCTGCAGAGTTTCCTTGGTTTTGCTCATTTTTACAGGCGGTTTATCCGGAATTACAGCCAGGTCGCTGCCCCCCTTACAGCTCTGACCTCGTCTGCCCCTCATTTCTTCTGGACACCCGCTGCTGACCAGGCTTTCCATGAGCTCAAACAGCGATTTACCACCGCTCCTGTCTTAGCACAACTGGATCCAGCACTACTGTTCATCGTGGAGGTCGATGCATCGGACACTGGGGTTGGAGCCGTGCTTTCTCAACTATCGGCCGCCGATGGTAAGGTCCACCCCTGTGGTTATCTGTCACTTCGTCTCTCCCCTGCAGAATGGAATTATGACATGGGTAACCGGGAATTGTAGGCAGTGAAGATGGCATTGGAGGATTGACGTACGCACCGCCAAGAGACTCACTCCTCGTCAGGCAAGGTGGGCTCTGTTTTTTGACCGATTTCGTTTCACTCTAACTTATAGACCAGGTTCCAGGAACGGTAAACCTGACGCCCTCTCCCGGATGTACACCAAGGAGGTGGTTGAGCACCACATACCCGAGACCATTGTACCCAGCCAGTGCATCATAGGAGCCATCACTTGGGGTATTGAGGAGGAGGTCAAAGTGGCTCTCAGGAACCAGACCAGCCCTGGTAATGTACAGCCGAACCACTTGTATGTCCCTGATTCTGTGAGAGCATCTGTTCTTAAGTGGGCACACTCCACACGTCTCATCTGTCATCCAGGCATTAACCGCACCCTAGCTTTTTTGGGCAGGAGGTTCTGGTGGCCTGCCATGAAGAAGGATGTCACCTCATATGTTTCTGCCTGTTCTGTCTGTGCCCTCAACAAGGGCACGAATCAACCCAGTACCGGTCTCCTGCACCCCTTGCCTGTTCCCCGTCGGCCCTAGTCACACCTCTCCCTGGATTTCGTCACCGGACTCGCTCTGTCTAATGGTAACACTGTCATCCTCACTATTGTAGACAGGTTTTCCAAGTTTGCTATGTTCATTCCTTTGCCCAAGTTACCTTCCGCCAAGGAGATGGCGGATATCCTGGTCCGGGAGGTGTTCCAACGTCATGGACTGCCCTGTGTTGTGGTCTCCGACAGGGGTCCACAATTTGTCTCGGCTGTGTGGAAGGCCTTCTGTCAAGCCTTGGGAGCCACTGTGAGCCTCTCCTCCGGGTACCACCCCCAAACTAATGGGCAAGCAGAACGCGCCAACCAACAACTGGAGTCCACTTTGCGCTGCCTGGTTTCAGATGATCAACAACACTGGTCCTCTCAACTCCCCTGGGTCTCGTACGCTCACAACAACTTGCCCTCGTCCGTCTTGGGTATGTCACCTTTTCAGTGTCTATACGGTTTCCAACCTCCTCTGTTTCCCTCCCTAGAAAAGGACTTGGCAGTGCCCTCCGTGCAGGCTCACATCCGTTGGTGCCACCGTACCTGGCACCGCGCACGGGGGGCGCTGTTGCGGGCTACCCCCCAGTATCGGCGCCAGGCTGATAGATGTTGCGCTCCTGCTTATGTCCCAGGCGATATGGTCTGGCTGGCCTGGTGGCGTCCCTCGGGGGAGGGGTACTGTCATGGTCCCGCCTCCCTGAGCTGTCTTCCCTCCCTTTAGTGTGTCTCCCCCACTTCAGTTTCCCTTGTGTGTGTGTGTGTGTTGTATGTCTTTGTCTGTTCCATGTTCTTACCTTGCAGTTGTCGAGTTCCGGCACTCCACGTAGGCACCCCTACACACCTAGCCAGAACACCAGCAATCAGCACCAGATCATCTCCACCTGCACCTCCTACTCACCTGGGGCTGATTGTCTTCCACCCTATTTAAGGGAGTGTTTGGCAGACAATCCCTGCCGTATAATTAAGTCACCCAGTGCATTGTCATTGTCAATGTTTATCTTGCTCATTATCTTTCTCAGTAAGTTCTATATTTTTCCTTGCTTTATGACTAATTTCTTTCTGCCACCAGCCTCACCTCCATCGGCTTATTTTGGGATTTAAGGAATCTCTGTCTGTCGGACTCACTGTACCTGAAGATTCCAAACCAGTTCTCCAGGACCCATCTGCCTATCTGTCAACAGCTGCCTAAGAGTATTCCTGACCATTTTGTCATATTCCACATGCCACTCAGTATTACAAAATAAACACTGTATCTGCCTTTTTCCCATCTGCTTTTGGGTCCGTTACCATGTATGCCCTGACAAAATTGAGGTGTCCAACCTGCAAGTTGCACTTTAAGGTCTTAGACTTTGGGGTGCCAAAAATTAGGGACAAGGAGGGAACCAGACAATGATGCTGTACATTTAAGAATTAGCCAATCAGAGGGCTGTAGAAGATGCAATCGTTAAAATGTCATGTAACCATGTATTTGGGGTCTAATCTTATAAGAATAAACTGGTGTCATGTTTGGAAACAGACATGGAGTCTATTTGCTCTTTTTACAATACTGTCTCATATTTAATATTCTTACTTAACTAATTAGACACAAGTAAGTAAGTAAGTAAAATGTATTTATATAGCACCTTTCACAGATAGAATCACAAAGTGCTTCACAGTGCTTCACATAAAAATAGAGATATATAAATACAAAGACAACATCTCTACAATAGGCATACAGAACGTAAAGTATCAGAAAAGGCCCAACAACCCTAGTTTAATTAAAAGCCTGTTTAAATAATAACGTCTTCAACTGGGTTTTAAAAGATTGTACAGAATGTAGTTCACGTAAAAACAGAGGTAGATCATTCCACAGCCTGGGTACCACTGCTGTAAAAGAACGGTCCCCTCTGGTTTTAAAGTGTGTGTGTCAAAGACAACACCTAAACTCCTGAGGCTCGGCTGGACAGACGAGCCTAAGACACAAATATGCTGCTTAATGAGGGGAATGCTATGTTCAGGAGCGATAATAAGTGTTTCAGTCTTATCTGAGTTCAAAAGTAAGAAGTTATCGTTCAACCACTGCTTAATGCTAGTCAGACAGTTAATTAAAGAGGATAGTTTATGTAGCTCAGTAGACTTAAAAGAACAATACAATTGAATATCATCTGCATAGAGATGATAAGAAACATCACTGAACTGCCCAATGATCTGCCCTAGAGGGATAATATACAACAGAAACAGAATCGGGCCCAGGACAGAACCCTGTGGCACCCCACTTGAAAGTCCTGCCACATCAGACATGATCTGATTTGTAAAAACACTAAAACTTCTACCAGATAGGTAAGATGAAAACCATTTTAAAACCGATCCAGATATCCCAACCAGGTCCTTAAGTATTTTAATCATAATGTTATGGTCAATAGTGTCAAAGGCAGATGTAAGGTCCATCAAAACCAAGACTGTATGTTTCCCAGAGTCAGCTGCCATCATAATGTCACTGGACATTTTCAGTAAAGCAGTTTCTGTGGAATGCTTCTTACGGAACCCGGACTGATATTTATCAAATATTCCATTGTTTTCTAAAACAGTAGTAAGCTGCTTGGTTACAACTTTTTCTAAAATCTTTGACATGAACGGCAGTTTTGATATTGGCCTAAAATTCCTGGGTAGTGAGGGGTGCAAACTGGGCTTTTTAAGTACTGGTTCAACAACAGCATGTTTAAAGGCGTTGGGAACCACACCAGTTGAAAGACAACACAGTCTAGCTAGCTCAAAGATGAAGTCACTCTACTGTAGAGTAGCTGTCGAGGTAATGTTGGAGCTGTATTTGTCACAGGAGTTGATGGTGCACTAATTAACTAGCTAGCATTTCTCTTTTGTGTTTGACAAATTTCTTTTTGGGCTCATGTTTCCAAGTTTCAGGGTTTATTGTATATACAAATCTTGTGCACCAGTTCAAACTCCAACAATGCAGTAAATAAAGAAGCAATAAAACAATAATAATGCTTAAAAGAAAATAGAAACCATCTCTATGAACTAGAGGCCTGCATTTTCGGCAAATTTATGGGCAGTCACTCGAGTGCTTTTCATAACCTGCCATCTCAGAAATCTGGTTGCAGAGGTCCACGTGGCATAGTGGGCTAAATCGATGCATTGCAGGACAGTCTATGACATGATAGTAATGGGGTCAAGCCTGACTATTTCTCTCACACCTGGTGCAACTAATACCGCCCTTGATTACTGTAACTTTTCTAGCAAAGCATCACAAAAATGAATGTCCAGTGGTTCCCAAACATTTTTGGTTACTGTACCACCAGGAGTCCTAGTATCCAGGTTTGAGAATCACTACCCAGGCATAAGTGCTTTGATGAAATATTTTCTTCACCCATATGCAACTAAACAACTCTTTAGACAAAGTTGCATTCAGAAGGCCGCACCCAAGGCAAAAATATTGAACATAAAGATTCTCTATGGCAACAGTAAAGGAAACAGTAACTTAAAACACTCATTACATCCAAAATATGCAGAAAAGCATCTCTAAACACAACACGTTGATCCTTGACATGTCTAAATGCATTGACTTGCTGCCAAGTAATAAGCTAATTAGATATTTGCATTAGGAATAGTTGAACAGGTGTACCTAACGAAGTGGGCAGTTAATTGAATGTATATCAATTGAATAACGACAAGTAGGTACTGCCAAGTACAATAAATGTCATGACTGCTGAAAAGGAATAGCAAAAATATGCTCCCATACCCACTGACAGCTCTGGAAAAATTTAAGAGACCACAAAACAAAAAAACTTTGGTGAGTGAAAACACTTCAGAACAACATACACTAAACCTAACAACACCCAGTAAAACTAACAATGAACGACACCTATGAAACTATTTAACTTAAATACATGACTAATTGGGAAGAGCATGCAGCTGGATAAAGAAGATTGATAATGAAGAAGATTAATGAAGAAGATTGATTGGTTCAAACTCAATATCAAACTGTACAGAAACCTAAACATCGGAACAGGCTCTGCCCACGCCAACGTTAACCTCTTAGGGATCAGCGTGCTGCCTGTGGGACGTTTTGTCCAAATAAATAAATGGAATCACTGCTCAAAAGTTCAGATTTTACTCTGCATATACATGTCTGACATGTAAAGAAAGCTTAGATACAACCAAAGTTAGCTAAAATATCCCATTTACAATAGCTATGACAACAACAAAAAAGCCACGTAATAATGTGACGTGAGTGCATTGTAAACAAACCCGTTCCTTCAGCTAATACATCCACGACTCAGCTAATACATCCACGTCTGACAAAAAAAATATGTACTTACTGTCAGCTATCTTTCTGTGATTCGTCATCTAAAGGGTCCCAGCAATGAAATAGAGCATTGTTTTTTGTTGTTATAATCCATTTGTTATGTGAAAACCATCAAACTCAATCTTACTTTACCGCAAACCGCATTGTTTAATTTAGACCTTCAAAACAGTGTTCCAGCCGATGAATACTATCTGATTCCAAATCCCCAGGCTATCTAGATGTTCGCAAACATCTGATTCCTCTTTCTACACTTCGGGAAAGCATAATTACATACTTTATTTTCTGACATTCACCAGAAAAGCACTCACTTCATTTACACTAAGTCCATCAAATCATAACCGAACCATCTGATTTCAACCTCAGTAGACAGCCAATGAGCTGGGCTTTTCAGGCATGTTTGGTTGATTCTTGTGAGCCAAAAACTACTTAAACTACAAACATGCGTACCCAGTGCGCACTCCAGAAATGTATCCAGTGTCTTCGCGGGCGGTATTCCAAATGCAAAAGATTTTTATTGTTTTGGCTTTGTTCACTTTAAAGCTTTCATAAAATGCCTCCCCAGTGTCTTCGCGGGCGGTATTCCAAATGCAAAATATTTTTTTTGTTTTGGCTTTGTTCACTTTAAAGCTTTTATAAAATGCCTCCCAAAGGTGTAAAAGCTTTTTCGAAAAAGAGAAATATCAGTTTTATTGATCCTTTGGAAGAGATTTTTTAGAAAAAGTGACACGGAAGTGATGATTGACTCAGGGTCAGCCCTATGTTCCCACAGCCCAATGGACCTACTGCCCTATGTTCCCACATTCCTAAGATGTTTCTTAAAATTAGGCCCTATGTTCCAACATTTCTAGGACATTTTCAAAATGAGGTCTTGTGTTCCTACATTTCCCTTTAATAATAATCCCTATCCTCCCACTAGATTTTTTGGAAGCACTTTATAGTAAATTAATGAGTAATTTAATCTGCAGCAGCAGAAATCGTCACAATCACAATCATTACAAGAAAAAATGAAATAGGCTGATCGACAACGATTTTGGCTGAAGCAGAGCTTATAAGTACAAATATGCATACAGTATAAACCGTATTTAAGCGAATATACCACGCGCGATATGCACGTTTTTACAAACGCCCCCCCCCTGCACACTATACTCGGTGGCGCGCTTTATGCAATGTTTTTTACACAAGATAACTACAGTCATTATTTTTGTTCTACACTGTTGATATAGAGCAGCTATTCCCAAAGTGGGATACGAAATAAATGGTGGATCAACATCCATCCATCCATTTCTGTCCGCTTATCCGGGATCGGGTCGCGGGGGCAGCAGCTCCAGCAGGGGACCCCAAACATCCTTTTCCCGAGCCACATTAACCAGCTCCGACTGGGGGATCCCGAGGCGTTCCCGGGCCAGGTTGGATATATAATCCCGCCACCTAGTCCTGGGTCTTCCACGAGGCCTCCTCCCAGCTGGACGTGCCTGGAACACCTCCCTAGGGAGGCGCCCAGGGGGCATCCTTACCAGATGAGTGGTTCAACATGTTTTTCAATATTCAAACGTGCTTATGTTAATAATGCTTTCCAGCGGTATTCATGTAATGCAAACTATGGTTTGCATCCAATTGCTGCGCTTTATTTGACTGATCTGACCAGAAGCTACTCAATGTGAGGCCTCTGCTATTTAATTTAGTTTGTTTATTTAAAAGGACAATGTGCACTTACATTAAATTTTAGCAATAAAGAAAGATATGGGCGCACCATAGCTAGAGCTACATTCCATCTGTATTCCATTGCTACTGGATAATAGGTTGGGTGTAATTGGCTACCAAATTGGGAGAAAGGGGGATAAAATCTGATACAAATTTATGAAAAAGGAAATGTGGGAACATAGGGCCTAATTTTGAAACAAATCTTACAAATGTGGGACCATAGGACTGTGGGCACATAGGGTTGTAAGAACGTAGGGCCCAATTTTCTGTGAAAAAAAATCTTAGAAATGTGGGAACATGTGGCTGTGGGAACATAGGCACGCTCCCATTGACTCTGGAAGCTACCACAGCTTTGACGCATGGAGAAGTTTTTGGAAGGGAAAGATCCCATTTTAGATAGGTGAGTAAAATAAGTTATATCTTATTCTAATTCAATTGTTTACATTTGTAGTTATTATGCCACATGGCCTTTCTCTGTGATTGAAAATTCACAACCACCTGGCCTTTGATTTTTGTTTATTTTCATTGGCTTGTAAACATTTGAACAATGAACAATGTTATGTGTTCACATTAGATTCATTATTTTAATTTATTTTTGTAATATTATTGTACAGTGCCTTGCGAAAGTATTCGGCCCCCTTGATTTTTTAACCTTTTGTCATATTTCAGGCTTCAAACATAAAGATATGAAACTGTAATTTTTTGTGAAGAATCAACAACAAGTGGGACACAATCGTGAAGTGGAACGAAATTTATTGGATATTTCAAACTTTTTTAACAAATAAAAAATGGAAAAATTGGGCGTGCAAATTTATTTAGCCCCCTTAAATTAATACTTTGTAGCACCACCTTTTGCTACGATTACAGCTGTAAGTTGCTTGGGTTATGTCTCTATCAGTTTTGCTGACTGAAATTTTTGCCCATTCCTCCTTGAAAAACAGCTCAAGCTCAGTGAGATTGGATGGAGAGCTTTTGTGAACAGCTGTTTTCAGTTCTTTCCATAGATTCTCGATTGGATTCAGGTCTGGACTTTGACTTGGCCATTCTAACACCTGGATATGTTTATTTGTGAACCATTCCATTGTAGATTTTGCTTTATGTTTTGGATCGTTGTCTTGTTGGAAGACAAATCTCCATCCCAGTCTCAGGTCTTTTCCAGAATGGTCCTGTATTTGGCTCCATCCATCTTCCCATCAATTTTAGCCATCTTCCCTGTCCCAGCTGAAGAAACGCAGACCCAAACCATGATGCTGCCACCACCATGTTTGACCGTGGGCATGGTGTGTTCAGGGTGATGAGCTGTGTTGCTTTTACGCCAAACATAACATTTTGCATTGTTGCCAAAAAGTTTGATTTTGGTTTCATCTGACCCGAGCACCTTCTTCCACATGTTTGGTGTGTCTCCCAGGTGGCTTGTGGCAAACTTTAAACAACACTTTTTATGGATATCTTTCAGAAATGGCGTTCTTCTTGCCACTCTTCCATAAAGGCCAGATTTGTGCAGTATACGACTGATTGTTGTCCTATGGACAGACTCCCCCACCTCAGCTGTAGATCTCTGCAGGTCATCCAAAGTGATCATAAGCCTCTTGGCTGCACATCTGATCAGTCTTCTCCTTGTATGAGCTGAAAGTTTAGAGGGACAGCTGGGTCTTCGTAGATTTGCAGTGGTCTGACACTCTCCATTTCCTTATTATCACTTGCACAGTGCTCCTTGGGATGTTTGAAGCTTGGGAAATCTTTCTGTATCCAAATCCGGCTTTAAACTTCTCCACAACTCCAGTTCTTCCTTGTTCTTCATGATGCTCTCAGTGCTTTAAACGGACCTCTGAGACTATCACAGAGCAGGTGCATTTATACGGAGACTTGATTACACACAGGTGGATTCTACTTATCATCATTAGTCATTTAGGTCAACATTGGATCATTCAAAGATCCTCATTGAACTTCTGGATAGAGTTTGCTGCACTGAAAGTAAGGGGGCTGAATAATTTTGCTCGCCCAATTTGTCAGTTTTTTATTTGTTAAAAAAGTTTGAAATATCCAATTAATTTCATTTCACTTCATGATTGTATCCCACTTGTTGCTTCTTCACAAAAAAATTACAGTTTTATATCTTTATGTCTGAAGCCTGAAATGTGGCAAAAGGCAAGTGCAAGGCACTGTAAGTGCAAAAAGTAGAGAATCTAGCATGTGATTATATGAAACTTGAGTTCTAAATTGACACTAGGCCGTTGCTGGTTGCTTACTTGGCCATTTGTATGCCAAATAGGTGTGTTTTGTAAAATAAAACATTTTTTGTAACCATATCATGCCATTTGGGCACAATTGTGAAGGACACTTGGGGTCCTCTTACAAAATAGTAAATAGCTCCTTAGCTGTTGACTCTATCATTCTAGAATTTTAGACATACTTTATGTTGTCCTCCCCTGGGGGACACAATTAGAAGTGTTTCCAGGACCCAATCACAATATATTGCTTTTATTTGCATTTGAATAATGTAGAAAAAATACATATGTATTTTCTTTCATCTTGTGCCAGATTCACTGTGTACACTTATTCTAAATTTTTTTACATATCCACAAATTTCAGTCTTTTCTTTCAAAAAATGTCAAGCATATGTTTCTCCTTGCTTCAGATCCAGTGTAACAACAGGTTAACTTTGGATATGTTTTTCAGGCAGAATTTCACAATCAGAGCCTGATCCTTAAGAGGATCAATTCTTGACTAGCAGCCCTACTATTCTTAAAAACAGAAACCATAATATACGCCACTAAATATTTACGCAGCATTGATGAAAAAGTGGGTGAAAAAAGGTATTTCCATGATGTACCTAAAATTTACTACCATTTTCTGGGATATGTTTTCATGCTAATCGAATGTGCCCAGTTTTAGTGCGAACTGATAATTACCTTATAACGCTAGTTGTGAGGGCAAGTTTGAAGTAAAAATAAATCGCTATTATAGACCACTAACAAGGCTCAAAATAGTACCACACTTCCATTGTTCCATAATGAGGGTCCCTACATGCTAACCAAAGCATTGAGAACTTTGTAAGTGTACAGACAGATTATTAGAAATAAAGTTTAAAAGACATTACTGTTTGTGTCTACAGGCAGCCGCCATCTTCGGAAAACAGACTTGATCAGTCAAACCACAAACTCTGTGCTACGTGAGCTGAACTGTGACTTGGAATCTTCAATAGCAAGAGGTTTTGCGGTCATTCATGCAGATCAATGAGCAAGACTTACAGCTGACAATGCGAAAACACAATTTGCTTACTGTAAAGTCCATATGACGCCCAATCCGCTGTCAAAGAACTTGTTTGATAAACAGATGTCACAGCTTTGTAGCTACTGGAAAAACAACCCTTTTTTCTTCTTCCGCTTCTAGACGTTCTTTCTCTTCTTGGTCCTACACTTTTGTTGACTTCCCCCCCATGTTCTGATTGGCTCAGAGTTAGCAACTAGCGTCTGGATTCTCATAGCGATTCAACATAACGCTAGATGCTATCAGTGGGTGGTGGAGATTAACACAGCAGGCAGCGAGACAGTGATCGGAAGTAAACTGGTCGCAAAGCCTGAAATCGCTGACAATCGCTGTAGTGAGACGCGGCTCTTATGTGGACGGGAAAACCTGGTTTGATTCAACAAATTGATAACCACAGTCATGACACCACTTATGCGGATTGCGGTTTTTAGGCGTAGTGAAACCAGCTAATGAAAATAAATCCTGGGCATGATGATCTTGCTTTGTACAATAGGCCTCAGGATCTTAAGCCCCAAAAACATCAGTTGGGATGAGATTTTATTGTTGGTGTACTATGCCTTTTCTGCACACACAATGTTGCTTGTTTCTTTCAAACAACTCAACTTTGGTTTCTTCTTTCCACAGAATATTTTGCCAGTTGCAATACAGGTGCTCTTCTGTGAAATTTAGATCTGCAGATTTGTCTAACCATGGCCTGATGCCTTTTTTTGACAGTCTAAGCGCACGGCGCGAAGCACATGGCGCAAGTGCTCTTTGGGTCTTTTTCAAATCCACTTTTGTTAGTTTGACAGCAGAAAACAGGGTCCATTCATAGGGTGCATGGTCTAAAAGGGTCTTTGTTAATTCATAGGTGTGTTTTGGGTCCAACATGCAATAAACCAATCAGAGATTCATCTCCCATTCCCTTTAAGAGCCAGGCACGTTTGTACCTTTCCCGCAGTGCTATTATGATGGCGGATTTGCACCGTAATATTTTTATTTGTAAGCTTTTGCATGTGTATTTGTGTGCTGCTGCGCTTCCCTGTGTGTGTGGAACAAGCATAGTGCACACGCCTAGGTGCATTAGACTAATTTGCTGTTAAAATAACAATGACATGCTACGTCATTGACTTTAGACCCAGGTTTTTGTTGGTCAATGGGGCGATCACTTTCGATGCCTCAGGATAGCAATACACCCAGAATTATCCTGAAAACACCTCCCTATTAGACCTGTTAGATATGGGCGCAGGTGCATTTGATATTTAAATGACGCGGGTCATAATATTCCTAATCTCTTGTAATCAAGCCATGGTTCTCGTCAGGCAATCAATCTTTTGTAATAATAATAAACTCAACATTTGAGAGGCCTTTTATAGGGCTGAGAAGCCCTAACCAACATCTTTAATTTCTTCTAGCTAGTGTTGGATTTTCACCAAACATGGTTTTTTGTTTGTGTCTAAAATATGGATTTACGGAGACCTTCAGGTTGGTCCTTGTGGTCTCTGGCAAAGTTAAGATGGGCAGTTTGGATTGTTTAGATAGCAGACATCTCATGAATGCCCTTTCGATTCAGTGTTCTTCTTTAACGCATGCTCAGAAACCTGAGATGCAGCAAGGGATGTCTGCAAATCTCCAGATTTGTTTTGACATTTAACTGATTTATTATTTTTCTATTTTGAAAGGGAATCCACTTCTCGACATGCTAAATGCTCTTCACTTGTAATTATAAGATATGTGGATTAACACAGCATAGTGTGATATTTCTAACATTATCAATGAAAGCAACAAGATTGTAATATCACGAAGGACAACATTTGCTATAAGTGGACTGCTTCCTGTTCCCTCTTGTTAGGTAGTTATTATGCCAGGGCATTTACTATCCCCAATGATAAAGCAGCATTGATAAAGCAAATTTATTGAAAAAAAACTGAAATATTATGACAATATGAGGTGCATTTTCAGCTTGTCATCGCAAAAGCCTTCATAACATTAACTTACTGCAAGATTTTGTTCTTGCTTGTGCTGTAGTGGTTGTCGATGATTGTTGGATGCACTACACTGTTATTAATACTTTGATAATTCACAAAGTGGAAAGACCACATGGTTCAGAGGCCATATTGCTGATTTAGATAAAGTATTGAACAGTAGACAACCTTAACTCTCCACTGTAGAAATGCATGAGTCGCTTATTCACTGTGAAAGTGCATGGGTAGGCCATTCACTGTAATCACGAGGAACGTTAGAGAAAGAATATGTCCAGAAAATTAAGGGGGAAAAACAACAACGTCCGTCAGACTGCCTAAATTACATATTGATCAGTTTTAATTGCATTGCTGCCATCAGGAGGAGAAGCTTTGAAAATTCATAAAAGAGAAATAATGTAGTTCTGTGCATGATTACCTCTGGGCCATCCAAATGAATTCCATCACTTAACCTCCAGTCAAAGGGGATTATTGAGCTTTATGATGCGGCCAGTAAAATATCAATAGGAATGCATGGGGGTATTGGGCTTTTCCACACAGCTCTTTTGTTCACTTGTAAATGAGCTGCATCAAACTCAACGACTGCAAAGCCAATTAACCATATACATATCTGCTGCATTTCACACACATTAATGGAAATACTAACACACAAAGTTGGAAATATTACAGTACTAGATTATCCTACAATTGTATTTTTATATCTACTTGTTGTGTAGGTCCTGCCATTTGTACAGTAGGTATACTGTAGCTAGCGAATGATAGAATGTCACTAATGGTGAACTTATTTTTTTAAAACAGTGTATATCTAGAAAGCTTATAGAGAAAGTTTGCTATTAACAATAATGGTATTCATCTAGCTATGTTGATTATATAGTGAATACATGAAAACATGATGAAATTTGATTTATCTTGAGTGAATATAATTTTGTTAATCTTTGGACTGTGTAGTATGCTTTCTGTGACAACAGTAATAGCACAGAACTCATGTTATCATGTGCTGCTTATTTGCACCACACCCACACTGCATGCAGTATTTGCGGAATAACTCTCTGCTCCTGTATTTATATCCTCTTCCAGGCATGAGACATTGGTAAATGGTGAAATCTCGATGCACATGCTCCCTGACCTGAAATTGACTCTTGCAATATGTTGTCCAGTGTGTGAATGGCTTTTGTCTAAGTATTGAATGTTTCAGGGGCTAACCGGACATCAGAATTTAAGGCAAATTACAAATGAGTGTTTTAGTGTCTGCTCTGCTGTTTTGTGTTTGCAAAATAAACTGGTTAAAAATGAGGGAGAAAATGAAGGACAAAAATCTAGGGATAAAATGGTGAGGGCCTCAAAGATGAAAACAGGCCATTTGAAATGTCAGAAAGGGCGGCAGATTCCAGTCCGCCCCTGGTATGTAGTCATATTTTCTCTAGTGGATCTATCCATCCATTGTGTGATGAGAGACAGCAGCTGTCAAAATTATTCTGTGATCGTCCCCACAAGCCTGATAATAATTAGAGGTTGACAAAATTCTGGAGCAGGTTGGACGGGTATTGATTTTCTTATGTCCTGCTTTGTGGGATCAAGAAAATAAGGCATGAAATTTACTGTCTTCATAAAAGTTTTAGTAAATCAGGCCATTTGAAAGGCTGATATCGACAGCTTTTTCATTAGCAAGCATAGTGTTCTCTAAAGAGTTTTTTTGATTATTAGCAATGAGTGATTTTCTCCAATGTGTCTTTCATGCAACAATAAATAATGGCTTGTTAGAAAATTTTAAACATTATTTTAATCACCTAATGCCATATTTTACCCTTGCCAATTGCTAACAAGATTACTTTCCAATCTCATGTTGACATGGTGTGCATTGAGGTATAGACTGATTCATGTATGTGTTTATGCATATTGGAGAAAGAGAAGAAGCAGATCGGTGATCCACTTCAATGGCCCAGGTGAGAACAATGCTACAGAGTCCTTAATTGAAAGCAGTGTATTGGTTGTTCCTAAAATCTTAATAGATTTACAAACCCAACATGCTTAGTGTCTCCTGCATGCAAGCAGGACAAAAGTCAAACATGATGGAGGAGTTTGTGAGATGTGCTGTCGAAGCCCATGGGGTCATTACTTCCACCTGGTTGGAAAGGACTATTAACGTTTTGATGGCCGGCTGCTGAGTCTGTCTCTACACCATTGACTGCTGTTGATTTGTCAGCACCTGAAAAAGTGGATGTACTGTAAGTACCGATGCGTATGAATGATGTTTTCACCATGCACTCATTCCTTTGCAGGGCCGTGAAGAGAGAACAGCAGAAATTCACTGATACTGAGGCTAAAAGGCACAGATACACAATTAATGACTTGGAACGCTACACACGAGAATATGCTGACAGCTTAACTCAGAGTACATTTTGTTGTTGGACTTTGGTTTACTTCTAACCCCGTCCTGATGAGAAAAAACTACACTCTTGCCTCGACAGTTTGAGGGACGGTGTGATTTCAGCGTTTCTGTTCAAACTGGCTCCGCCTGCCCTGCAGCAGAATATTGAAGTAATGGAACTTTGCAATCCTGTCTTCGGTTTCCACTTTAATTACTTGTTGGTCTTTTTATTGGGCAAAGAAAATATGGCTGTCAGAGTTTATGGGGTCAAAGAAAAAGGGCTGACCTGTTTTATCTGCCCTTGCACGCGCATCAGTGTAATGATGACAAAACGGGATGTTAACTAATGATTAGTAGAAATGGTTGCAGTTAATTAGTTGGTCCTTCGTTTATCGTTCCATTTGCACATTTTGAAGAGGGGGGCAATCATTATTAATTAGGGCTATCATGCCGAAAGGGGCGAGGTGGAACCCTACAGCCAAGTTAATCAGGCTGCAATGAAAGCTCCATTATTGTGCCCCATCCCGTTGCCATGTGATCTATTAGCATTATCTAAAAGCTGCAACAGGATCAAAGACAGCAAGGAAAAACATCAACTGTGGGACATAAACAGGGTGGTTTTGATTGGCCTTTTTCCTTGGGTCACTGGTTATATGGGGGACAATCGCACTTGATATTGTGTGACTTGTTGGTGGAGCTCATTTGAGGAGAGGTTGGGCATGCTAAAATGTCAGTCCAAAATCGCAATGAATTACTTTGTTGGGGGAACTATTTTGCAAAACTGAAATTTGTGAAATATGAACGTATGGAAGGGTCAATTACGTTTGTAGGGAACAAAATAAAAAAACTGAATTAATTAACATAAAATATGAACATATGTAGATCATTACATTGTATGTAAATATTGTAGATTTTGGTAGGGTGTAGGTCGGGCATGGTGGATGGGCATATAAATCTGCGACTTTCATCCCGGAGTTTGCGAGTTCAAATCCAGATGGAAGCTTTGTGTGTGTTTTGTTCTCCATACCAGCATGATGCAGACGTGTTGCACATGATATATGTTTTTACTAATGTTAACCCTAACCTTAATCCTAACCTTAAACTCAGTAACCACATGGCTAACCTTAACCATGAACGTTAGAAGATATTTTTGAACGCTATAGAATGTATGGAATGTTCTTGCATGAACTGGCGAAATGAAAGGTGCAGGAGCAACATAATTGAAGGACGAATATAGCCTAATAACAAAACGTGCAGCTGAAATGTAAAAACACCCCAAATATGTTGGCATACAACATAATTTATGTTTTTTAAAATATTTTCCTGAGAACTTAATTTGGAAGAATTTCAGAGATTTACGGTAGAAACATGTTGATGTGACATTTGTATGTCATTAGTTGTGAGACAGGGATGTGTGGTTAGTATTTGTCTGTTAAGTGAACTTGAAGGTCAGTCTATTTTTTTGCTGAAGGTCTATAGACTCTGCGCTGTTATATGTAACGTTCCCTTTCCTGCTTCAGCCCTGATTTCTGCCCATCACAAGTTCCCCGCTTCCCTGAACCCAGCACACATTCCAGTTCCCGGAACCTCACTTACCTGTCAGTTACATGTCCCGCAGATCCCAAGTTTCTCATTCATCTCCAAGAAGCACATTGCACAGATCCCAATCACCCAAATTCCGAACACCTGCACTCCCCTCTGCCACAGTATAAAACACACGAGGTCCTTTACCTCTTTTTGAGGTATTGTTGGTCATGAGTACTGAGTGTTATTTAAAGCATTCTGTTTTGGAAACCTGACCTGTTTTGCCTGACTTCTCTGATTCCTGCCTGTTCCCTAGTCTGTGCTGTTGCCTGCTTGATTCCTGCCTGTTCCCTAGTCTGTGCTGTTGCCTGCTTGATTCCTGCCTGTTCCCTAGTCTGTGCTGTTGCCTGCTTGATTCCTGCCTGTTCCCTAGTCTGTGCTGTTGCCTGCTTGATTCCTGCCTGTTCCCTAATCTGTGCTGTTGCCTGCTTGATTCCTGCCTGCCTGTGTTTGACCCTGCTTGCCATTTGGACTACCCTCTTTTTTTACCCTCTTGACTTTCCCCGGGCCCCCTGCATGAGGCATAAAAAATTGGCATAGTGCTGCCCGGGATTTAGATTAGATATATCAGATTATCTATCCTGCCACGTCGCTCTCCAGTGACTCCTTGTGTCCAGATCAGACGATTTTTGGGTTAAATCACGTAAGTATAGTTGGTGAACGTAATCATCCCATGCATGATTTGACTAAAGTCTTCCGTGTTGGATTCCCAGTGCAAAAAGAATCGGCTGCTGGGTGACATGTGTTTGGATGAACCATGTGCACGCCCTTTGACATCCCACAGATCTGTCCAGGGAGTTGCAGAGCTGGCGACAAGGTAGGATTACAGGGAATTAGGAGGGGAGAAAAATGGGGGAAAATCACAAAAAACATTATATATTTTATAATCACAAATTCAAATAAAATCTGCATCTGGTTCATCACATGAAGAGGGTCTGCTTTCAGTTTCAGAATAAAAATGATAAAAATTGCGAAACATGAATATGTGTGATTTCAAAGGGATGAAATTAAATCATCAGGTAGCAAGGTCAGAGGCATACCAGATTATCTCCCTCCATAATAAATCTTGCAGCAGAGCTGGAAATCATTTGTTTTTCAGAGACTGGTGTCTTTTGAAGGGTGTGTGACCCAGGTGAATGCAAATTAAATTAAGGTCTCCTCCCTGTGCATTTAATACCATAAAAGAAGTGAGGGCGTTCATGACAAATAACCAGGGATTGGGCACCAAAGTGCAAAAGGAAGAAATCAATACGACTGCCAGTGGCTTTGGGCCTTTCTTATGTAAATTGTGTAAGCTGATATCCGTTAAGGTAAGGTTAGTGAGAGAGAGAGAGATGAGAGAGACACAGAGAAACACCCAACAGCACCAGGAGTCAATTGAATAAACTTGGAAAATGGCTCAGACGGGGCAAATATGAACATTGAAAATAAACAAATAACTTTAAAGGAAATCAATCATATCATTTAAAGAGTAAACAGCTTGAAGCTGGGCTGATCTCCCTAATGGTTTTAAGTAGAGGATTTTTAATTTCATCATTGATATAATGCCAGGCTTGCAGCTTTTGCAGATGGTTGCAACCAAGAGAAGGAAAAAAAAAATCAATTGGATCTAGTTCTGTGGTCCTAAGAGGTGTTTGATATTTACAGCGTGGAGGTATAGGAGCTTTGTATAAATTTACATTTTAAGAGATAAAGGACCTCTGTATTTTATCTTGTTATTGTTAATAGAAACTGTCTACTTTTATCCTGTCCCGTCAAAGGAAAGCCAAGCCGTCTTTTGTGTGCATGTTTGTGAGAAACAGAGAACGAAGTTGTATGTGTGAGAGAGTGTGTATGTGGGTTTGTGTGTGGGAGAGAGAGGGGGAGACAGGGAGAGGGGGAGACAGAGAGAGGGTCTAAAGCAATTTCAGGCCTTTATTTTCTTGATACACAAAGCCAGTCCTTGTGCGTGGCTGTTTTTTCATCTCGCTTCCATGGCCAGGCAATCGAGGTGGCATAATTGCATCAGAGTTCCAGAAATATAGGCTTGCAATTTAGCAGGAGAAGAGAAGAAAGACGAAAAGAGATGGAGGAAGGTGGCATGAAAAAAAAGCATCTAAGACAGGTTCATTTATGGTTGAAAGCAGGGCAGAGAGGTTAAGATATTGTGACAAGAGACAAAGTAAGTGTATATGTAAATGCAAGAGGCTGTTATCACTCCTAAAATGCTATGCAGGTTTTTTACACTTTGGAGACCTAAATTATATCTAGGACACATAAAACCTATGGTGAGACACCGCTATGTAAATGATCCAGGTAATTCTTTAAATCATGGCACTGGGAGCCAAACTGCGGAGGCAAATAACAACAAAGTGTTTACATCATTTGAATGATTTAACGGTACTTTATGTGATAGCTTTAATATACTCTGGTGTGCTGAAGCAGACTTCCAGGTCAGAGTGTGTCTTGGTCTATCTAAAACTCAACACCATTTTATCAAGCGGGTGGAAAAGAATTGAATCTGCATCTACAACTCTTCTTTCAAGAGAGATTATTTTTATAGATTCAATCTAGAAGATCACGGCACATTTTGTAGTATACAGTATGTATTTGTGTAGTAGACAATTACATTCATTTAAAATGTTGGACTTATGTTTTTATGTCGTAAATGTTACACCATTCAAATAACTATGGTGACAAAAAATATTTACACAGAATTTGTTGATGAGCAACACCTACATATACACACTTAGGCAATAGCACACAACTAGCTTTCAGACAATCCGAAATTAGGATTTGACAGTGTATAAAGTTATGTACAGTAAACCTACAGTTGGTGTACACTACATTGAGTGGAGTAAAAAAGTATCAATAAACCAAAGTTGAAATTGAAACATATTTTTAAATGTCACATTCAAGCAGACAAATGTAACAAATCTGGAAAATAATCCGAACATATTTACACATTTAGCAGAGAATGACTGATCTATCATCCAGTAAAGATTCTGATCTATCATCCAGAATCTAACATAGACAGGCCAGACACCTGACGCATCTAACGTAGACAGGCCAGACACCTGACACATCTAAC
>JACXGM010012704.1:0-23486 GCA_016801145.1 Umbra pygmaea
GTGTGATGTTGGGTGTGTTGTGGTGTTGGGTGTGGTGTTACTTGTGTTGTGGTGTTGGGTGTGGTGTTAGTTGTGCTGTGGTGTTGGGTGTGATTTTGTGTTGGGTGTGCTGTGGGGTTGTATTGAGTGTGCTGTTGGGTGTGCTGTGGTGTTGGCTATTGTGTGGTGTTGGGTGTGGTTTGGTGTTGTGTGTGGCGTTGGGTGTGCTGTGGTGTTGGGAGTGCTTTGGTGTGGTGTTGGGTGTGGTGTTGGGTGTGGTGTGGTGTTGGGTGTGGTGTGGTTTTGGGTGTGCAGTGGTGTTGGGTGTGGTGTTAGTTGCTCTGTGCTTTTGGGAGGGTGTTGGGTGTGTTGTTGGGTGTGGTGTTAGTTGTGCTGTGGTGTTTGGTGTGGTGTGTTGTGGTTTGGTGTGCTGTGTTGTGGTTTGGTGTGCTGTGTGCTGGTGTTGGGTGTGCTATGGTGTTGGCTGTAGTGTGGTGTTGGGTGTGACATGGTGTTAGGTGTGTGTTGTTGGGTGTGCTTTGGTGTGGTGTTGTATGTGGTGTGGTGTTGGGTGTGGTGTGGTGTTGGGTGTGCGTGGTGTTTGATGGGCTGTGGTGTTGGATGTGCTTTGGTGTGCTGTGGTGTTGGGCAGGGCCATGCACAGACATATTGGGGGGCAGGGGCTCAAGTTAAAAAAAGGGCACCCTACACGCATAGACACACACAACCTTTCCGAGTGTCAATTATTCCCATCTCCCGTTGTTGCCACATATCGATTTACGATCACACACTATTTTCTAAACTTACGCCTAGTTCATTCTCTAACAACACACTATTCCTTTAAGAAAGCACCAATTTAACAAGTTTTCAATATAGAAATATAATTCAGTCAGGCTGTGTTCAGTTAATCAGACCAATTTCTTACAAGTAGGTTTGTATAGACAAACTGCCTAAAGGTGACACAGGGTCAGATTACTCAGTAGTTAAGGAGTCAGACTTGTGAGCGATTACCAACCCTGACTGTGCCAAATGTTGTTGTGTTCTTGAGCAAGGCACTTTACCCTACGTTGCTTGAGGTGGATGTCCCTATATTCACTGTACATTTCTCTGGATAAGAGCATATGCTAAATGACTAAAATGTAAAAAATGTGAAAAGGCTTACCGACTATTCTACTAATATCCTAATTGTAAGTGTGGTTGTTTTAACAATGCATTTGTATTCCTTAATTAAAACAGTGCAAAAATGTAAACATGGGATTCTCAGTCATTTTACTCATGGCTCTTAAAAGTAATCCTGTCCCCTATGAAAATATTTGTCTGGGCCTCCATCTTAAATATATTCATATTCATGGTCTTCCAATACCAGATCGTTTTTTTTTAATTGTGTCTAATTGAACACCTATGCCAAGCTATTTCATCCAAAACGATTATGAACAAAGCTAGATAAGCAATGTCAAAGTAGGTACTGAGTTACAGTTCATATAAAGACATCAGTCTAAGACAAAATAAAAGCATTTTGCAAAAATGTCACTTATGTTACAGACAACTTTATGTGGAAATTTGTGAAAATTATGTATTGAACAACAATAGACCTTACCTCTATACTGGTTCATTCTCCTATTTGTTGACTGCTACAGTGCTTTTTACTTATTTAATCACATTCACCACAAAGAATATGTTTTGAATTGGATACACCAATGTTAAGAGGAAGATCAGCTTTAAAACGATGTGCATCTTGTGTATCAACTCTTAATATTGCGCTAATTAGAGCCAGTTAATGAAGATAGCTAACCAGATCAGCTGAGAGAAGCCCATCGTTCGTTGTTCAATTTTTCAGCGCGATGTACAGTACACAGCATGCTTCTGCGTGTAGCAAACTAAGTAATCCTGGCCAGCATTTTAAAGAAGTTTTCGACCAGCGAATGTGTGCAAATATACATTTTGTCCATCATTAAAATGGCATTGGCGTCATCACATTACATTTTCATCAGCAGGTTACTAACTAGGTTGTTGTAGCTATATGGTCGCTCAGTTTTTCCTGTTGTAGAATACATTTGACCAAAATGAATTTTTATAAAAGATGAAATGCTGTATGCACAGGCTATTTAAGGGCAGATTATGTAATAGCAAGACACAGGTTAACTATATTTTCTTTGGGTAATCAGCAGTATCGAGGCACTTGTAGTTTAATCTTCTGTTCATCGCCACTCACCTCAACACAAGCTAAGAAAAACACTGCTGGGAGGGGCCGCTGCTGTGTGTGATATGTGCCAATGTGCGCCGCTGCAGAGAGACGCGGGGGGGAGAGGGAGCGCTTCAGAACTCCTGACCTGATATTTAGATACACTATTCAATAAAAATATTTGTTTGACAGGGAAGCTGTGCGCAAACAGGAATATATATATTATTTTTTCAAAAATAAAAAAGCACCCCAGAAAAAAAGGGCACTTTCTCTCCAGGAAATAAAGGGCAGGTGCTCAAGCCCCCTTTGATGTCTATGTGCACACGTGCCTGGTGTTGGGTAATCTGTGGTTTGGTGTTGTATCTAAAGATACTTTCATCTTTACATAGTTAAATGTGCTGACAACAAAATCACACAAAAATGATAAATGGAAATCAAATTTATCAACCCATGGAGGTCTGGATTTGGAGTCACACTCAAAATCAAAGTGGAAAACCACACTAAAGGCTGATCCAACTTTGATGTAATGTCCTTAAAACAAGTCAAAATGAGGCACAGTAGTGTGTGTGGCCTTGACGTGCCCGTATAACCTCCCTACAATGCCTCGGCATGCTCCTGAGGGATGTCCTCCCAGACCTGGACTAAAGCATCCAACTCCTGGACAGTCTGTGGTGCAACGTGGTATTGTTGGATGGAGCGAGACATGGGGCCCTATTTTAACAATCTAAGCGAATGGCGTGAAGCGCATGTTGCAAATGTGCTTTGGGCGTGTCCAAATCCACTTTTGCTAGTTTGACAGCGGATAAAAGGTCCATGCGCCGAGTTTTAATTTTTTTAATTTAACCTTTATTTAACCAGGTAAGTTGACTAAGAACAATTTCTTATTTACAGCAACGACCTGGGAGCAATTAGGGTAAAGTGTCTTGCCCAAGGACACAACAACATTTGGCTCAGTCGGGAATCGAACTGGCAACCTTCTGACTACAAGTCTGACCCACTGAGCCATCTGCGCCCCCGAGTGCTTCGTCTAAAAGTGTTGTCCTGAGTGTTTCATTAATTTATTGGTGTGTTTTGGTCGTAACATGCAATAAACCAATCAGAGATTCATCTACCATTCCCTTTAAGAGCCAGGTTGTTTTTACATTTTAAGCATTGCTATTATTTTTTTCTTTCTAATATTTAGCATTTTCGTGTGCTGCTGCGCGTCCCTGTGTGTGTGCAACAAGCATAGTGTGCACGCGCTGTGCATAATCCTAGGTGCATTTGACTAATTTGCTGTTAAAACAACTATGACGTGCTGCGCCATTGACTTTATATCAGGGGCCTCATTTATAAACGTGGCGTATGCACAAAAGAAGGGGTACGCAGCTTTCTACGCAATAATTGGGCTTCATAAAAAACTTGACGGAAAAATGTGCGGTCCTTCACGACAACTCTGACCCAGGTGTACGCACAAAACGGGTGAAATGAGAAATGGCGACACCGTCGGCAGATGGACTTAACACGTAGGCTACTATAGATCCGTCTGAAACTGCAGAGCGTTGTGTAACCGAAATCGAAATACTGCCGTATTTAGTAATATGTTAATAATATGAAGATGTCACAAAGCCATGCTTACAATTAACAGCCTGCAGAGAAATTCAAACAATATAAAACAAGATTGTAATGTAAATACAAATGAAGCACATTGCACATATTTGCAAAAATAACACTCAAATATATTATGTAGGCTAATTATATTGGCATGTTATGTAATTCATCCTCATAAATAATACGGTAAACAGAACAAAATCATGTTTAAAACTAATATTCTTGTCGATGTAGATAGATAAATAAATAGATGAGGATAGATAGATAGATAGATAGATAGATAGATAGATAGATAATAGATAGATAGTCTTTATTGTCCATTGGGGAATATTGTTTTCATAGTATATGTGACGGGTGTGCAACGGCTCAGAACGTACCCTGCTAGCAGCCCGCACGGCAGTTCGCCTTCGCCCCATACCGGGCTCGAACCGGCGGCCATCTGCTTCGCAACACTCACACAGCCATGCTTGCAACGTACCAACCGAGTGAGCTATACAAAAGGTACCAATTGTATAACTCTTTCGGCGACATTTCAAGCTTGCTGTGGAGTGAGTTCATGTACGTTCTTAACTCCGTTACACTCACCCCTTCTGAACTCGCTTCACAGCGAGCTACCCCCGGCGTTGGGCTGAGCCCAACTAGTGATCCGGGTCACGGCACCAGTGTGACGGGTGTGCAACGGCTCAGAACGTACCCTGCTAGCAGCCCGCACGGCAGTTCGCCTTCGCCCCATAATGGGCTCGAACCCGCGGCCATCTGCTTAGCAACACTCACACAGCCATGCTTGCAACATACCAACCGAGTGAGCTATACAAAAGGTACCAATTGTATAACTCTTTCGGCGACATTTCAAGCTTGCTGTGGAGTGAGTTCATGTACGTTCTTAACTCCGTTACATATACATGTCGTAATCAGATACAGAAACATAGTGTTTATTTATATGCATTTAGTTCGTTTTATTTTTAAATGTGTTCCATCGTGACACAAGTCTTAACCATTTTATAAGGTGCAAGAAATTCCATTTGTGCAGAACTATTTTCCATTTACAATTAGATTAATACCGACATCTGTAGATTATCAGATAGCTACAATCAAATGGATGGTAATAAAAAGCCGTGCCATCACAATGCGTAATGACGTACAATAGCTGGTCTTGCACTGTTAGAAGATAATACTAATAATAATAGCCTAATGCATATTATTTATTGGCGCCTTTCATAACACTAATAACAGGATTTCGGGCGACTGGCACTTTCCAGATGGAATTGACTGATAGGTCAGGGATATCTCAGCCAACCCTTTGTCGGGTTATGCCAGGCGAGTTAATCAGTATAATAGCCTTGTCGCAAAATTACATGAAGTTTCCGTACACGGTGAATGAACAGGCAAACAAAAAGCACATTTTGCATATGCGGTTTTCCAAATGTAATCGGTGCTATTGCCATAATGGCAACGAATGAGAATGAACATGCTTTCATTAATCGAAAGCATTTTCATTCTGCCAATGTCAAAATAATTTGTGATGCAGACATGTTGCTGTAATGTAACCAATTTTCCCCCACACGTGGCAGACACACTTTCGCGATGAAGCGCTAGACGCTTTGACATCGACTGATATCTGACCACTTTTTATTTGGGCCACGGTCCGACTTTCTTACAGCGTCTGCAACCTTTTGCCCCTCCAACGCCTTTTCAGCATTGGTAATAGGCACACTGTGCCCTTCAAACAACATTTTCCTCCTCTTTTTCCACATCGCCAACAACATTTTCTACTTCACATTTGAGTGAAGTAAATTTTGTGGCGTTTCACTAATTATTTATGGAAAACTATGGGCGTGACATGTAGCCGCAAAAGCTGCGCACGTATTAGACTTGATTGTGATTTATAAAGGGAAAAGTGCGTAGGACCTGCGTGCGCACGGTTTTATAAATCTGAATATTTCTTTGGGTACGCACGTCCTATATTTCGTCCGTATGCCACTTCTGACGCAAATCCACCGCAAAGTTTTATAAATGAGGGCCCAGGTTTCTGTTGGTCAATGGCGCGATCACTTTCCGATGCCTCAAGATAGCAATACACCCAGAATTATTCTGAACACACCTCCCTGTTAGACCAGCACTCCCATTGGCGCAAATATGGGCACAGGTGCATTTGCTATTTAAACAACGTGAGCACCTGACTGGAAATTGACAACTGTGTTGGTCTTAAACTAGCAAAGACACTTGCATTCAGACTTTGCGCTGCATTGCGCCGGGTGCAAGATAGGGCCCATGATGTCCAAGATGTGCTCAATCGGATTCAGGTCTGAGGAACAGTCGGGCCAGTCAATCCTCTCTAAGTGCAAGTTTAAAAACTAAATAGTATTTAAATATGTGTTATTTACAAATAATTGTTGGTACAAGAGTTGTTGTAATGTAACTAGGTATAGTCTATACTTTTCCATCCCAAATGTTGGCAAAGTAGACAAATAAAAAACATCTTATATGATCCTTTGAGATGCCCTGAATTGTACAGTATGTGTTTTTTGCTAGGCCCTACTGTGCTGCCTTCAAGAACTATAAGGAACCATATCCTGTATGGGTTGCTGTCATCTGTTTGCTTGATGACCCTCATTGGGGTTATATTTTGGCAGTGTTGGAAGAAAAGATGTCTACAGCATCAAGAAGGTAAGTATGGTAAAATGTTGCTTTTAAACATTTTTGAAGGTCTATGACAAATTAATACAAAAGTATATACACTATAAAAAAATCTGTCAAAAGCATGGCATCAAATGCTGCCAACCCAAAATTGTACAATTACATTCCAAGAGAAAGGTACAAAACAATTACAGATTTACATTTTGCCTAAAAGTGAAAAAAATGTTTACACATTTTCCCTGTTTTAAAGTAATCAAATTTCTAGTTTCATTTTTATGCTTTTCAGATACAATAAATAAAATGTCTAGTTGCAAATGTGCTAGACATTATTCATTGAAGTTTAAGAAAAATAAATGAAAATTTTCTGTAGAAATATAGTAATATTCCATAGCATTCTTTTTATTTTACAACTCTTTTGAAAGACAAACAGAAGTAGAGATGCAGAGTAAACTCCAGGGCCCATATTCATAAAGAATCTTAATGCAAAGAGTAGCTCCTAGTGAGAAAATTCTAAGAAAATTCTTAGAAATGTGGGCGTTTACTCCTAAAATTAAAAATAAATCCTAGTAAAGAAAAAAGTAATTCAGAAAGCATCTTAACTCTTAAAAGAGGTCCTAAGGCCAAAATTGGTAGGAGTACAGACAAGGACTTTTAGGAGGCTTAAGAGTTCCTTCAGTAGAGGAGAAAACGGCGGAATTACGAAGAGGGAGAAGAAATGTTGCAGACAATGGATGACAGTGAGTCAATAAGAAGACGCTATAGATTAGATTGTGCAGGGATCATGTTTATGACCAATATTATTCGCTAACATCTCCGACACAGCGCAGAAATGTCATAGTGCCAGAAAGTAAAGTAATCACTGCATTAAGATATTTGGCAACTGGGAAAATTCAACAATGAAGCAGTGATGATTTGGGGCTGTCACAACCTTCTGTAAGCAGAGTGATCACACAAACATTTACAGCACTTTCAGAACCTCTTATTGTCTCGCAGTTCATTTCATTTCCACTGGACATTCCCACCTTGCAGGCATAAAAAACTGCATTCATGGAATGGTAAATGGACTGCATTTATATAGCGCATTTTTCTGACCAACAATGGCCACCAAAGTGCTTTACATTCCCTCACACTCACCCATTCATTCACACATTTATACACCAGGTGGATTCTATTTATTAACATTAGTAATTTAGGTCAACATTGGCTCATTTAGAGATCCTCACTGAACTTCTGAAGAGTGTTTGCTGCACTGAAAGTAAAGGGGCTGAATAATTTTGCTTGCCTAATTTGTCAGTTTTTTATTTGTAATTTTTTTTGAAATATCGAATAAATTTCATTCCACTTCATGATTGTGCCCCACTTGTTGTTGATTCTTCACAAAAAATTACAGTTTCATATCTTTATGATTAAATGTGGCAAAAGGTCAAAAAGTTCAAGGGGGCCGAATACTTTCACAAGGCACTGTATTATAGTGGTTAAAGCACTCGCCTTACAGGCAAGAGGTTAAAGGTTTGAATCATGAGTGCTGAGTTTTTTTTGTTGAGATAAACAAATAAACAAATTTCACATATTTTAATGTTTCAGAATTTACAGTATGAAGGCTTTTGTTAAATTAAGAAATTACTCTTCCTCAAATTGAATACATGAATTCAATTAATGTCATCTTTTATTGTCATCTTTTATTGTCAAAATACATGTCATCTTTTATTTTGTTGTGTTTCCAGTGCCTTATCTATATTGTAAAATATTTGATGATGATGAATTTAAATGTCAAATTAAAAGCAACTCAAGGATACAATTTTCAGTGGCACTAACCACAGTTTAAACACAAATGAACTTCCAGGCCAAGATAAAAACAAAAAATGCAGAAGACAAAAGCTGAGGAGTGTACAGTACAGCAAGGAATTACAGCCAATGGAGTATAATCAATGATTTACAGATTGGCAAACACCTTTTGTCCATGTAAACTGTATAAATAATACTGTAAACTTCTGAAACAGTAAAATATATTTGAAATTAGTTTGTTTTATCTCCACAATAATGTTACTCTGTCATGTTTTGAACGAAACTGCAGAAAAGAGCAGTATTACTTCATGGAACATGGAGTCACACCCACATTTGTGTATTTACTTAGAATGTAGGTGATATAATTAAAACCAATTTTTGGTGAGCTTCTCTTAAAAACATAATTTTTCTTTAAAAGCCTTAGCCAAATACGGCTTTTGATTAACCAACTGTTGTGCAAACCAATGCTCCCTGGATTTCAAAAACTGTACTTTTTAAAATTAAACCTCCCCGTCACACACTGCGGAAAGTTTCACACTTTACTGACAACATTAGATTAGGAACATCTGTAGATATACTTTTTTTTGAATAATTACAGTGGTCCGGACCCTGGTGACCTCATAGCTGGCTCAGGCCCTGCTCCCATGGTTGGCAAACAACCCCCCCCCCCCCAGAGTTGCCAGTGAAGCACTATTTACTAAGAGCATTGTTACTTTGTTTGACTGTTACAAATCTTTAAATGGTAATTTTTAAATGTATTTAATGTTTTTTCAAAGGAAAATATTATAGAAAATAAACATCATTGTTTACAATGCATTGTGAAGGGTGATTGCAAGACTGCTGGCCCTGATGGCATACCTAGTCAGGGTATATGCAGGACACCTGGCAGAGTTTTTCATCTTCAACCTATCATTGGCCCAGTCAATTGTCCCAACATGCTTTAGGACAGCAACCATCCTGCCGGTACACACTCACCCCCATCATTATGAAACAATCTGCTGCAACAAGCCTGAACATCAACCCCATCATTAAGAAGTGTATGGAGAAGCTGTTAATGCCTGTCTACCCTACACACTGGATCTCCACCAGTTTGCTTACAGCTTCTTCTCTTCTGCTGTTTCCCTGCTGAAAACAAACACACCGTGGGAACCACCACCCGATCACCCATCACCCCCTCATTGATGTTTCACTCATTACTTACTGTATCTGCAAATACTCTACTATACATTACTGTACTTAACTAGTGGCTCATTCACATTATATCACTTGCACTATTACTGTACATATACTTTTTATATACTCTACCTATTGCATACTCAGTCATAAAATTACTGTTTACATACTGCACTTATACTTAAGTCTGTTTTATGCTTCTGCGTCCTATTACTGTACATATACTCTTCATATACTCTAGATACTGTACATACTGTATATACTGACTCATATAATTACTGTTTACATACTGCACTTATACTTAAGTCTGTTTTATCCTTCTGCATCCTATTACTGTACATATACCCTTCATATACTCTAGATACTGTACATACTGTATATACTGACTCATATAGTTAGTGGTTACATACTGCATATTTTTAGCATTAATATCTGTACCGTTGCTACTTTTTTGCAGTCTGGGGTTAGATGCTAAACCACATTTCTTTGCAAAGAGTACAAAGCCACGGCAATGACAATAAAGTGAAATCTAATCTAGGTAACAATTGTCTCATAGTTCATTGTAAATTTCTGTTATTTTACAAATTGCACATGTAATTTTAAGGTTTATGCACAAAAATAAAAAAGTGATAAAAATACACCTGCACTCCTGCAGTAAAGCATGCTGGGAAATATTTTGATCAAGCCTTAAGCATTGGATTATGTTAAAAACAAACATTATTTATGCTTCTGTATTTGGGCATAGCACGATACTGCCACACAGGGATACTGGGACCTTCTCCCAGAAATGTGTAGAACAATAATGTTTCACCCATGCTTGGCTAGCAAGAGTGCCAGATTAAAAATAAAAACTTTCCTTAGTCCTACATCATCGCATGAATTGGAAGGACTGTCAAGACAGAACAATTAATATAGGCATGTTTTCTGTTGTGAAGATAAGCATCCCTGATCATGCTACAAGAACTACATGTGTCCATAAGTGTCAAAGGCTTATATTGACAATTACATTAAGTTTATGCAAAGAGTCAATGTTTGCAGTGTTGACCCTGCTTTTCCAAGACCTCTGCATTCTGCTCCTGCATTCTGTATATTAACTTCTGGGCCACATCCTGACTGATGGCAGCTCATTCTTGCATGATCAATGCTTGGAATGTCAGCATTTGTGGGTTTTTGTTTGTACACCCATCTCTTGAGGAATGACCAAAGGTTCTCAATGGGATTAACATGACATGATGCCCTGACTGGTGCCAATATATTTACCCCAGCATTTACCTGTGGCAGGAAACATCCCAGGAATGGTTGAAGAATCCAGAATCAAGTGCAGCATTCTGAGTGTTATTGGTACATTCATGTCTAGCATTTTAAGTAGTGATGAATAGCAATAGTTTACCAAATTAATGTCAAGCAAATAAATACTGTTTACAATAATGTTCACAAAGTATAATTTCATTTAAATAGAAACATTTTCATCCAAGCTGTAAAGCCCTACAAGCCCTTAGTCTTGCAAAACATTAATGAATAAATACAAGATTCTAGAAATTCATTTTTAATAAAGCAGTTCATCAGCATCTTGAAGGGGATGTTTCATATCCTTGATGGGCCAGTTCCTGTTTAGCAGGTCTCTGTGGGATGAAATTAGAAATGTTCTGCTTTGGTGAATGTCAGCAAGTGTGGTGTTTAACAAAGCAGGTTAGTGCATGAACACTGTCTAGCCTCAAATCAACAGTTTAGCTAAAGTAAAACCAGAATTTAGTTCTTTACGCATAAGCAAAGGCAACACTTGTTGTTAAAGGTGCTATTTGTAGATTGTCCTGATTGCAATTCCAAATGACAAAATAAGCACTGTATAGTGTAGAGCAGCACTATTCAAATTTGGGACTTATTTAAACCAGGTGCACTAGGTGGATGAAATTAATTATAAGGTAGAAACAAAATACCAGCAGGCTCCAGCCTTTGTAGAGTTAGAGTTGTATACCCCTGGTGTAGGGAATAACTGTCCCATCTAAATTGCTTTTCCAGATTTTATTATATCAAGAAATGTAGTTTGTACAGCTTCCGAAACAGTAGTTTCTACAAAATTCTACTGAGTGCAGATTTAAGCTACATAAGAGCTTATTGTTATTAGCTCATAAAAAAATATTATTGTGCTGCAAATTCAGTACATATACCAGCATCTTTCTCATCTAACTTACTGTACTGCCTTCCAATCTGTCTGTAGTCTGAGCCTATATCACAGCTCTGGAAAAAACTGCATCTTTTTTGTTATTTTGTAATTTTCTGCAAATAATTGAATTTTAGAATTCAGCAGAAGTGTTGTCAGTAGTTTATGGAAGAAACAAAATGTTAAATTTACCCAAACACATACCTGTCAATATTAGTGGTCTCTTAATCATTTCAATTACAGTACATGTGCCTGACCACTCTCACTGATGAGAAACTCATCTTGTTGGACACAGAAGGTGACACTTTGCTGGGGGCTGTCACGGTGTGTTGGAGAGAAGGAGACCAAAGGGAGGTAGATGGTAATGATGGAATGTTTGTATGTTGAATCCGGAGACTTACATATAGAAGACAATTGCAGAGTATGCCTCAAGCGAGTGCACAACGGATATATTTACATAGCTTACGTGCTCTCCACAGTGGCACAGACATTGACAGCTAAATATAAACACAGAGCATTCGCATTAACTTCCAATCTTAAGGGACTAATTCTTCACAATAGCACATAGAAGCTCCTGGACAGTCTCCTTCCCACAATGTCACACAACGTACCAAAACAATGACCGACACCTCTCTCTAGTCTGGACAGCTTACATGCAGGAAGCTTAACTAGGCCTAACTAGAAGAACATGGCTGAACGTAATCATTAATCAATAGATCTACAAGATACCAGCCTATCCTAAACTAAATCCTCTCTTAGAAAATGCCCAAACCAGAGAGAGGTGTCACATTCTTTAAAGGGACATATCAAAATATTTTAATAGAAAACAAGAAACTAAAAACACCATGCACTGCATTGAATACACAAAATCACTGAAATTAACAATATATAAATAAAGAGTCCAGTCTCAGTTCATGTTAATGCCAGCCCACTTTGGGCTGGGTGTTACAGGGGCCGCCGTGTCACTTTAGCATTTTCTGCATGGAGACGCAGCTGCACCCCTGAAAATATTTAAAAGACAATATGTATTTCCACTTATGTGATGCCAAAGTTTTGACATAACATTTTGTAGCTTGGCACACTTGGCACAGGTTCTGTGAACATGAAACAGAAGTTAGATCTCCTCTCCAGTGGTCATTTGAGTAGTCATTATATAAGCAATAAGGCACGATGGGGTGTGTTATTTGTTCAATACACCACAGCTAAGAGCTGTTCATATGTATGACACTGCAGAGTGCCTGGAGACAGCAGTTAGCTGAGGTATATTAGGAATATCACAAACCCCCAAGATGCTTTTATGAACCGGTTTCTGTTGCCTGGACACAATGACTGGATACAGTGCGTAGCCATGGTATATTGGTAATATATCATAAACCCCTGAAATGTTTAGTAACAGTGGGTACTCACCTTCACAAGAAGGTCCAGTGTGCAGTTGTTTTCCATCCAGGCGCAGTGAAGCTTTTTCGTCACCCTCCATGATGGTTTGACCTAGCTTTTTAGTATCAATCTGCTTCAGGTTTTAAATGACAGCCTACAACCATTCACTGGAGATCGCTGCAACAAACTATCACAGGAATTTGTGTAATAGACACGTAAAAGTAATTCAGTATTGGAATCAAGACTTTAAGGACTAACATTAGTTAAAGATGGGAGGAGTGCTGGAATGTAACTAGGAAGGTGCCAGTAAATGAAAATCTAAGATTAATTCAATATTGTCACAGTTTTGTTTGGTGTCTGGATGAAAGGAGGGAAATCGACAGGCAGATAGATGGTGGATTTATTAACAGCACTCCGGGAGTAGAACGAGCAAGTTGCAGGGTACAGCCTAGTCGAATGGTTACGATTATACAGAGATATAGCCTATGTGCTTTTAACAGCAGCACAGGATGCTAGTGGCTAACTCTTCACAATATTCCTGATAACGCTCAGGGTAGCGAATATAAATAACATATGGAGATAATCAAGTACCAACACACTGTTAAGCATAACATACAACACAGGCAACTCTTTTCTCACAACTTACTGATTAGGCAGCTCCCGGAAATATCCAATGTCACAGTACACTTTCAGACAATGTATCAATGCCCAACAACCTCTCGTTGATCTGGGCTGCTTATAAACAGAGGCTAACTTCACACATAGAACCCAGCTGTCCCCAATCTATAATCAAACCAATCTACAAGACACTGATCTACTTTAACCATATCTCAGCAGCCCAAATCAGAGAGAGGTTACCAGGACCTTTTTATGTGATCATAACAAAACAGAAAACTACATGCAATGCACTGAATGAAATAAAGGAACAATATATAATTTTAACCATTAAACCTACTCATTTACATGTAGAGTTCATTCTCAGTCTATAAATTTAATATTTCAATGGTAGATACATGTGTGAAATACAAAAAGACTCAATCATTCACACTTTATGGGAATGTAAACAAATTCCATATAATTTCGAGGAAGGTGATGAAAGCATTATTAAATAAGTAAAATTGAAGGGTGTGAGCAAATATAAAGTCGTAATTATTTGTTTTACAATAATTTTCATGTAAGTCTTATGTTTTGTGTCTCTTAAAAGTTTACTCAATTGGATTGTGTTGAATGTTTGTGAGTGTATGTATCTGTTCCTATGTAACGTAAATAAAACTATATAAAAAGGAAATTAGTTGTAACGCCCAGTCCAGTGAGGGCTGGCGTTAACAGCAGACTGATGTATGGACTCTATATATTTATTAGTTAATTTATGTATATATTCTGTTTTGTTTTTGTTTCAGTGCATTGCATGTAGTTTTTTGTTTCTGTTACTGTCCCTTTAAGGAATGTGACACCTTTCTCTAGTTTGGCTATTGCTATGATAGGGTTTAGGTTAGGTTAGGCTGATATCTTGTAGATCTGTTGATTAATGATTACGTTCAGCCGTGTTCTATTAGTTAGTTACGATTCCTGTATATAAACGCTGGCCAAACTAGAGAGAGGTGTCCGCCATTGTAATATTGCTACATTGTGTGAGAAGGCTTTCTGGGAGCTACTACATAAATGTAAGTTATGAAAAGTGAGTCACGGAAGTTTATGCATAAGCTCTTTACTTGAGTTAGCTGTCAGCATGCCATGCCGCTGTGAGAGCATGGTGATTTATATGGTATTGTAATGCACTCGCATTTACTGGTTCACCTGCATCTAAACTAGGTTGTGAAAAGAGTGTGGTATGTGTTTGAGTTTATGCGTACTGTACGTTCTACCTATAGAAATATATTTGTTTTCAGTGTTTATGCCACTGTGAGAGCATACAAAGCTATAAACTGTAAGTATACTCGTTGTGCACTCGCTTCGGCTGTACCCTGCAACTAAAATATATTTATGTTCTCTGGACTTGTGTTCATTAAAACAACCATCTATTTTCATCTACCATCTACCCGCCTGGGTCTCCTTCTCTCTACACCACACAACAGAACAAATTGTGTCTGTGTAAATTAGTTGTTTTAAGTGTGCCATTTTAGTAACTATTTTTACCTTATAAATAGCAATTTATAATTTTATAACAGTGTTGTTATACTACTTTGTTCGTTTTGAAGGTTGATAGCAAATTTGGTGTGTAGGCCTACTGAATCTGCCTCGTTAGAAGAGGGGAGAAATAAATTTGTCATTGCATATTATGTGATGATTGTGACGTAATATGAAAACTTATCGGTGACATAAGTCACTTATCGGTGCCTCTAACACCTCTGAGGCCGAATAGTTTTTTTTACACTATGGTGAATGGCTAACTAGATAACTGTCCTCTCTTGGGAATAGCAGCAGTGGGTTTCTGGTGCCTGGACACAATGACTGGATACAGTGCGTAGCCATGGTATATTGGCAATATATCATAAACCCCTGAAATGTTTAGTAACAGTTGGAACTGACCTTCACAAGAAGTCCCAGCGTGCGGCTGTTTTCCATCCAGGCGCAGTGAAGCTTTTGCGTCACCCTCCATGATGGCTTGACCATCCTTAGTATTTTCACACTATGGTAAATGGCTAACTAGATAACTGTCCTCCCTTGGGCAAAGCAGTAACTTGACATGGGTGTAGCAAAGCTAAGGAGATAGTTAGCATGATCTAGGATCGCTTGTATAGTTTGTGTATATACTTGGATAAATGCAATATAAAATGAAAATGAAAATGTATTGGTGACAGGATATTGCTCTGTAGCTACCTACTGAGCTATCTAGGTCATATAGCTTCCTTTCATATGTAGCTAGCTACAGTGGGTTCCAAAATTACTGGCACCCCTGACTGGCAAGGCACAAACAATACTGTAAAATCATAAACACTATAATTATAGAGAAACTCAAAACACCAACATGTGAGACACACTGTACTTTGTGTCAATGGAACCAACTAAAGTCATACAATTATTTAACAGAAAAGAAATATAATCAAAATCAAGGTTTCATAATTATTGGCACTCCTTATTCAGTACTTAGTGCAACCACCTCTGGCAAGGATAACAGCATGGTGTCTCTTCCTGTAATGTTTGACAAGGTTAAGGAACACATTTTGAGGGATTCTGGACCATTCCTCTATGCAGATCCTTTCAAGGTCCTTCACATTATTGGGTTTGCGCTTATCTTAACTGCTCTCTTCAACTAAGCCCACAGGTTTGTAATTGGACTGAGGTCCGGCAACTGAGATTGCCATGGCAGAACATTGATTTTGTTGTCACAGAACCATGTGTGTGGATCTTGAGGTTGTCACATTCACAGATAGCGGAGCCAGGCGCGTCTTCACAGAACATATATTTATTTGCACTAGGAGAAACTTGACAAGAAACAGACAAGAAACATTAGGGACTACAATGATACATGTGAAATGACAACATTACCTAAACACAAGACCAGACTCTAAACTAAACATTTGAACATGATAAGGAAGTCTACAAAACAGAACAACCACGTACCTTGACAAGAAACAATGAACCACACAGGACTTCTTCTTCATCTTCTTCTTCTATGGGTTAATGGCGGATCGCAACCATCTGAAGGCGCATACACCGCCACCAACAGTACCGAAGAGCTAGGCCGTACACGGCCCACCCAAGCCAACACTACCCAACACACCTCACTACCCTAGAAAAGAACATACAACCCCCACCCTAAAAACTCAGAAACCCTAAGTGCACCCTACTCGGCAAAGGCCCCCCAAACTCCAACAACACCGTGGGACTCACCTCACCCAACCCCAACGCCCTACTGCCCAACTGTCTCGCTCCCACGCTGTCTCCTTCTGCACTGCCATCTGTTTCCCCAGCAGCCTTTGCGTCTCCGCACCTGCTCCCCAACCACACAGGACTCACAAACACTCAGGACTAAATACTCAACTAAGGAGGTGAGGATGTGCAGGACTAAACGACTAAACTGATTGGTTAATCAAAACATGTGACAGGATCATGTGACAAAAGAAGCGGGAAACAAAACCAAAACAAAACACAGGGGAGAAACCTGTAGTGACACAGAACAAGGACATAGTCTACAGACATTGTGACAGAGGTATGTTTTGGATTATTGTCTTGGTCTCATTTGACCAGAGCACCTACTTTCAGTCATAATATAAATTCTGTTTGTTAAACTCCAAGCGCTTGCATCTGTGTCTAGGGATCAGAAAAGGGTTTCTTTTGTTAACTCTTTCAAAGAGGCCGTGGTTGTGGAGATGGCCACCAAGACGCCACCAAGGCCTGCAATTCTTTCACAGTGATTCTTGGATTTTGTTGCCTATCTGACAATCCTCCTCCCTATCCTGGGGGGCAAACTGTATTTGCGTCCTCTACCCGTGAGGTTTTCAACTGTTCCATATCTTTTAATATTTTTAAATAATTGCCCTGACAGTGCTCAGTGGTATATTCAATTGTTTGTGGATCTTCTTGTAGCCATTAACAGATTTATGAAGGTCTACGACCATCTGTCTCTTTTGAACTGCCAGTTTTTTTTTTCATGGTGTTCAAAGACAAATGAATATTGCATGGGTGTTACCTGATTTTTATACCCTAGTGGAACAGGAAGTGACTTGAGAATAATTTAAATAAGTGGAATAATTTAATTTTGATAGATTTTATTTTCAATAGTCTTTAAGAGTGACACTGATTGTGAAATCTTGACTTTGAGGACATTGATTTTTAATTGAATCAATTAATGATTTGGGTTGGTTATTTTGACACATTACTGTTTCTAGAGTATTAACTGTGCATTGCCAGCCAGGGATGCCAGTAAATTTGGAGCCCACTGCATATCGCCCAATATTGCCACAGTGTCACAATGAATGTTTGTTTTTAAAAAAGGAATGCTCATTTAAAATGTTTGTAGATAATTTCTACATTGGCCCTGTTTCGAGGCTCTTTCAGTATCAACGAAAAATACTCTATATGTAAGCGGGCACAACATTTTCTTTGAATTCTGGACCTTGTGTTAGTCCAGACTGATACAAAAGAAGCCGGGTTGACCAACAAGATGTACTCTTGTTTCTTTCTGGATGCATTGGCATGAATACCATTGTATATGATATAAATCGTCAATGGAGATGTTTGTAAATACTGTATTATTAATAAACTGATTTACTTTTCAATTTCCCTTTAAATTGCATAGGATAAAAAACTTGCTGAAATCACATGAAGTATAAAGAGACCAACACTGTGAATTTCCTTTGTCTGACCTGATCACTAGGCTTACTTACTGTATTTAAAATATTTACTTCAAATAATGTGATCCACAAATAATATATTATCTTACAAACTAGTGTTGTCGTGCAACAGTTTCAAACTATGACACAAACAACACTATTTATTTTTTAATGCCCCACTAATTAATTTCAAATGTTTGCAAATGATGTTGCCAGATACATTCCCTTGCTATTTAAATATGTCATTTATATTTTAAAACAAACTACATTACCTATAAATGTAGTCCTTTATTATTTATCTTATTTATATAGATTTCATCAAAAAGAGAAGAAAAAAACAGTATAAATACTGTATCCTGCAATATATCAACGCATTTTTATATTTTTTCATCCCCCCGAACATAATCCCTAGACCTCCCACTCCCTCGCTACCCATCCCATCTCAACCCTTTCTCCTCCCCCAAACCCACTCAACACACAAAACAGCTAGACATACTGACAATACACAAATATATATACAAATACATACAGTAACAAAACAGCTAGACATACTGACAACACACTAAAATACATACAAATACATACAGTAACAAAACAGCTAGACATACTGACAACACACTAATATACATACAAATACAAACAGTAACAGAACAGCTAGATATACTGACCACACAATAATATACATACAAATACATACAGTAACAATACAGCTACACATACTGACAACACAATAATATACATACAAATACATACAGTAACAAAAAAGCTGGACATACTGACAACACACTAATATACATACAAATACATACAGTAACAAAACAGCTAGACATACTGACAACACACTAATATACATACAAATACATACAGTAACAAAACAGCTAGACATACTGACAACACACTAATATACATACAAATACATACAGTAACAAAACAGCTAGACATACTGACAACACACTAATATATATACAGAAACATACAGTACCAAAACAGCTAGACATACTGACAATACACAAATGTATATATTAAAACATACAGTAAAAAAACAGCTAGACATACTGACAACACACTAATATACATACAAATACATTCAGTAACAAAACAGCTAATCATACTGACAACACAATAATATACATACAAATACATACAGTAACAAAAATAAATTAAACTAGAATGACTAGGGATCATTATTTGATTTAAATCAAAACAAATCTGAGGGGAGCGTCTGCAAGATATTTTAAATGGGCCATTTGTCAGAAAATCTTGATTGTGATCCCCTCATGGAATACTTAATTCAGAATGTACACAACACAGGTGTCAGTTAAAGCCACTGTATTCAAGTGCAATACTTTGTATTTTGCTGATGAAAAACCCAGATGCCATGAATGTAACTCTGGGCATTCCCAAAAAAAGTAACATTGTATCTTTATTCTTGGTTGTCGTGCAGATTTATCCACTACAGTGGACCAAGGAGGAGAGGACAGTATGGATTTAAACTATGCAGAGGTTGAAATAGGTGTGAATACGCCTGCTTCACAATTGGTAAGATTAAAAAAAAAAAGATAAGTGGATGTACTGTTAGTGAGTGTTAAAGTACACTGCTCAAAAAAATTAAGGTTATACAGTACCAGGAGACGGGCTGTTACCCAAGGAGACCTGGACAAGGTTGTAGAAAGGCATTAATCCAGCTTCAAGACAGGTATTTGCTATATTGTGCGTTGAGGAACAGGAGGAGCACTGCCAGAGCCCTACAAATTGACTTCCAGTGGTATACTTGTGTGCATGTTTCTGACCAAACTGTCAGAAAGAGACTTCATGAGGATGGCATGAGGGCCCAACTTCCTCTAGTAGGACCTACGCTCACAGCCCAGCACCATGCAGCTCGATTGTAATTTGCCAGGGAAAAACAGAATTGACAGGTCCGCCAATGGCGCCCCATTGTCTTCACAGTTGAGATCAGGTTCACACTGAGCATGTGACAGACAAAAGTGCCTGTAGATGCCGCAGCAAATGCTATGCTGCCTGCAACATCATCGAGCATAACCGGTTTGGCGGTGGGTCAGTGATAGCATATTCTTGGAGGGTTGCACATAACTCCATGTGCTAACCAATGGTACCCTGACTGCTGTTAGGTACCGGGATGAAATCCTTAGACCCGTTGTCAGGCCTTAAGCTGGTGCAGTTTTACCTGGGTCCCTCCTGGTGCAGCCTTATGTGGCCAGAGTGTGTCGGCAGTTGCTGGATGATGAGGGCATTGATGTCATTGACTGGCCCTCACGTTCCCCAGACCTGAATCCAATTGAGTACCTCTGTGACACTGTTTATCGGTGCATTCAACGCTGTCAAATTAATGCCACAAACTGTCCCGGAGCTCACTGATGACCTGATCCAGGTCTGGGAGGAGATCCCCCAGGACAGCATCCGCAATCTCATCAACAGCATGCCCAGATGTTGTCAGGGGGGCATACACACTACTGATTCACACTATGAGTTGCCGTAATGAAATTCATGCAAGTTGAATCTTGTGCGGACACACTCACACTAAAAAACTATTCAAGAAACACAGGCACAAGATTAAACTTTCATGAATTTTGTTGCATGAACTACGCATGAACTACGTTTTGTAGTCCTCAATCGGTTGGTGATTATGGTTTCCATTGACAAGTATTATGTCATTTTGTTCTCAATGAATTACACTCTATGTTGTAACTCCATGTTGCCTTGCACCTTGTCTTGGCCAGGTCGTGATTACAAATGAGAAGTTGTTCTCAATCTGCCTACCTGGTTAAATGGGGTGAAATAAACAAAAAATACTATGTACAGTAAAGATTTTAATCTTTAATATATTTCTTTCATCGAGACACAATATCTGATTTAAGTGTTCCCTTAATTTTTTGGACCAGTGAATTTATATGAAGTTCCTGTCTTCATTTTTTTTTCTATAGTCACACAGTTCACACGCAAACACAAACTCAACTGTTAACTTTGTTTTTGCCTTTCTCACAGGGAGGACATGATGCCACAGAGGAGGATACAGAAACCGTTTACACATTGATTCAAAAAAAAAAATGAAAATGTCCTTTTTTATGTCCTTGGTATTTCAATACTCAAACCTCACCATAGCCTTCCTGAAAAACAAAAAGTCTATTCATGTGGTTTGGTCGGCAAAGTAAACATACTTGGTAGCAAAATGACTGATGCACCAAAATTCTTATTTTCTGAACTGGATATCTCAACTTTGTTTTTGTAAAAATACTGTTGTAGCTAAATTCTTCCATACTATCTCAAATTTGTTCTAACACTGCTGTGTAACATAATGAGGTTTTTGTGTCATTTACAGTATTAATACAAATAAGCAATTCCTACAATAAAGAAGATTCATGTTTATGCATTTAGAGATTATTATTGATTGATTGAATATACTTTTGATAGTTTGTTAGCGCTGCGGTGGATCAAACGCCTGCATAATCCGCAGCAATCTGTGACCAAGCTTGGCCATCCCTTTGAACATTTCTATAGCCAGTGCATTTAATGTTATCACCAACAGTGTTATAGAAGACACATACTTCTGCAATCAGTAGAATTGAACAGATTTTCAGAAGAGATTGACAATGTTTACACCAAGACAATGATGGAACCAGAAAATTCAAAATGTTTAATATCAGCAACTGTTTGGTAACCCATTGTTTCTAGGCTTAAGTATGTAGAAATTTTGAGAGGACAGAGTACCTGTTTTAGCTATTGATGAGACATTGATCAAGGAATTATGATGTGTTAGGTTAACAGTAGTTTCTTTTTAATAATCTAAAGCCTCCTATCAGAATCTAAAGCCACCGGCCATTGGTTGGGTATAGCTACCAGGGAAAGTGTTTAACTCATTTCTTCTTTTACCTCTACTGCTTTCTGGCTCCTAGGCACACGTTGGTCCGTGCCTTCTTAACCTTAAAACACCAGAGTAAATTTATTGTTAATATAAATCTATACTCTCTTTACATATTATCTAATTAATCATCCGGGATGCCGTAGTGCCAGAAGACATGAGTGAAGTTCACATCCGCGGTTTCCAGGGCCGATGATAATCTAGGAGGTGGGAGGAGATTGCAGGACTTGGAAAAAGGACCCACAATGACCATTACAATGTCATCAGTTGTCTGGGTGTCTTGCACTGTGGAGTAGGATGTTACATAGAGGTGGACGTTTGTAGACAGGGCCACCAGTACTTCTTTTGCAACGCCTGCATGGTGCATGCAATTCTGGGGTTTCTGGCTGAGAGTGTGGTATACAACCAGGTTAGTAATCTGTCTTGGATGATTGCAGGGACATAGGTGCGATCAGTGGGACCGGTAGGTGGGGGCGGATTGCTCACCTTACCTCTTCAACCACAACCCACAGAATGGGTGCATTCTCCATCGGTAAGTTGTCTGCATAATATAAGTGGAAAAAACATCTGAATTGGCATTCTTGGAATCTAAAATGGATAGGGTACATGAATAAAATGAAGTTGATTCTAGCAAAGTGCATGGTCTATCAGGGATGTCTGGGGTTGAGATGTTGCACTGCTTTAAAGTTTTCCAAAATGCGGTGATCTAGCCCTAGGAAAGGGTGTTTGGTGCCCCCAGTTGGTGCCCTCAAGAGCCCTCTTCTCTGCCAGGAGCTCTCCGTCCCCCACATCATAGTTCCTTTCCGCTGGTGACAGGTGAAGTCAAAAGGGTTTACCTTAGCGTTGGGACAACACAGAGCCAATTCCCACTTCAGATGCGTTCACCAATGATAGGATGAGAGGGAACAGGATGCACAAGGACTGGTACTTCGGGCACCAGAAAGCCATGTTGGGGCAGCCTGCATCCAGGAGAGTTGCCAGGGTCCTCCTTTGAGAAGGGACGTGAGGGGGGCTACCACCATGCTGAAGTTCTTATGAAGCAGTGGTAGTAGTTGGCGAATGACAGAAACATTGTGGTTTTTGATGGAGGCAGGTACTGTCCATGACTGTACTGCACTGACCTTTTGGTTAGATACTGTCCATGACTGTATTGCACTGACCTTTTGTTTAGGTACTGTCCATGACTGTATTGCACTGACCTTTTGTTTAGGTACTGTCCATGACTGTATTGCACTGACCTTTTGTTTAGGTACTGTCCATGACTGTACTGCACTGACCTTTTGTTTAGGTACTGTCCATGACTGTATTGCACTGACCTTTTGTTTAGGTACTGTCCATGACTGTACTGCACTGACCTTTTGTTTAGGTACTGTCCATGACTGTATTGCACTGACCTTTTGTTTAGGTACTGTCCATGACTGTATTGCACTGACCTTTTGTTTAGGTACT
>JACXGM010012705.1:0-23738 GCA_016801145.1 Umbra pygmaea
CAACGTTGTGACTGATTCCTCTACATTATTCTCAAGTATCTGCTGATATTGAGTGGAATCCATGGACCCACAACTTTAACAAGATTCCCAGTACCGGCACTGTCCACACAGCCCCACAGCATGATGGAATCTCCACCAAATTTCACTGTGGGTAGCAAGTGTTTGTCTTGGAATGCAGTTTTTTCGCCACCATGCATAATGCCCCTTGTCATGACCAAATAACTCCATCTTTGTTTCATCAGTCCACAGCACCTTCTTCTAAAATGAAGCTGGCTTGTCTAAATGTGTGTTTGCACACCTCAAGTGACTCTGTTTGTGGCGTGTGTGCAGAAAAGTATTCTTCCGCATCACTCTCCCGTACAGCTTCCCCTTGTGCAAAGTGTGCTGAATTGTTGAATGATGCACAGTGACACCATCTGCAGCAAGATGATGTTGTAGGTCTTTGGAGAAGGTGTGTTTTTGACCGTTCTCACCATCCTTTGCTTTTGCCTCCAATATTTTACTTGACCTGCCACTTCTGGCCTTAACAAGAACTGTGCCTGTGGTCTTCCAGTTCCTAACTATGTTCTTATTTTCAGCAGTGTATGATGAGGGTGGTAGGGGCCCACATCAAGATTTTTTCAGGGGGCCCCGAATCCTCTAGCTACGGCCCTGCTCTCATGCTTGCCTGTTTTGACAATTTATTGTTATTAATTCTAATTTACAACAACTCAAGTGTTAATGAGTGATCAATCCATTCAAACTTTGTATCTGTCTTAACTAGTAAAGTGTTATTTCTTACCTGACTGACATTCGGCAGAGCTGCCAGCACCACCTCTCTTGAAGAACTTAATTTTATCCATAGCTACAGATTTAGGAATGGACGGGAAATACTATAGCATTAAGATCATCACCACTATTATGGTTTCACAAGGATGAACTGTTTCAGATGTCTGTGGTGCACCAGTAGTGATGCAGTTTTTGTCAATCAGCAATGATTGGTTTATCAGAGCTGAAGTCGGGAGCAACAGTTGCAATGGAAGGGTAACGTAACATCAACTAGGAGTATGGCGGATCCTACTGTGGGAACATTTCAAGAAGCATCTAAGAAACATTTCTGATGCTCTTGATGAAAAAGTAACTTGGCATTCAGAGGAAGGATTACAGTCTAAAAGAGAAAGCTATCTTTGCATACATGTTTTGACTTCTATTCCAAATATGAAAGAAAAAACAGATCACATGCTTCTTTCCAGCCCAGTGGTAGATGTTCAAGATGTCAAAAGATGTTAATAGTTTCTAAACACAGCATACCATCCAGGGGTACAGTGGAGGATAAATGCAGATAAAAGTAAAATATTTGCTGAGGCAGGCTGCCATAAGAAAGACCAAGAGTGGTTAGAGGTTGTGAAAATAATGTATTTTGTTGACAGTATATGGCTTCATATCGTTGTCTAAGCCAAGTTGAAGTAAGATACATTAAAACCTTGATTTACAAAGAACAGTGTTACTGTATATTGATTCTGAAGATGAGCTGATTATTGAATCAAGTGTGCTAGTTTAAAATTACAACAAAAAAATAACTGTTTTGGTTGTTATTGGTTAGTACTGCTTACATTTGAAAGTTAATATGTACATAAATGATCTCTTTATTACCACATAGCTTACTGTATATCTACATTGGTGTAGCATTTCGCCATACATATTTGCATTGCAGCTAATATCAGATAAACATAAATGGATGACACATTCCAATATGAACATTTTCAAATTGTATTTTTGGTGACATTGGTGTTCAGTCCAAATAACACATTTTGTATGAATTAACTAATGTGGATTGAAATGAATCCGTATCATTTGATCCGTATCATTCGGCGTTTAAAAACTAGGCTGGAGTCATTGAAATTGAGTAGCTACTTAACAGAGAAACACAGAAGACGAAGGCTCCAGCATAATATATATTATACACAACAGACAAACGAAGCGACAGGCGTAATTTATAAGTTGGACCAATCAACATGGACCTAGGAAAAGGGAAAAGGTAAAGACCCTGCTTTGGAGTAAGAGCTCAAAGCGTTATAGGAACTGCGGTGCGAGGAACTAAATAATCCTCAAATTTCTCCTATCGGAAAACAAGAAAAAAAGGGTTTTAGGAATGTTATGTTCTAGGAACTGCAAAAAAAAGAAAAGCGGCTATTGATCAATGCTAACCAAATTCATATTGCTCCTTATAATGCCAATAATAATTTTCAGTGGTTATGAGGAGCAATATGAGAGAGAAATTTGGTAATCATTGATCATTGTTTAGGTACATTAAACCACGTTAAGCTTTTTCCTCGCCATATGGGCCAATGAAGAACCAAACGTTAAAGTGAGAACTTCTATAATCGTTGGATTTTGGTTTAGTTTTTTCAACAGGCTTAAGTGTTCATGACAAGATATGGCCATGAGAAATGTGATGATGATTGATCGTTGTTTAGGTAGGCTACATTAAACCACGTTAAGCATTTTAGAATGTTCCCTGTAATTACGGCTAGGAGTTCATAGTTTACCCACCTTTTTATTTACCACTACACCACTGATACCATCGGTCTATCAATTATATTTTTATTCTGATATCCTCCCGGACTGAGAATATACTATTGACAGAGCAAAGTGTGCATTTAGAAAAAGTCTATATTTCGTTTTTTACAATGTCAATGTTTGAACGCGCCCTCTTTGCAGACTAAAAGCAGGAAGTAGAGCGCAAGCTACCTTGTCAGCAGAGAGGTAAGAAAATATAGGTTTTAAACAATGCAACTGGCTTTTAATATACAATATGTATATTTTATGTACCAAAAGCAGTTGGGCTTCACGATTTTTGGATTTTTTTGTGAAAGAATATTTGTTTTTCATGCAAATTATCATTATTTCACAGTTGTATCAAGCGCATTCATCTGCACAGACCCTTTGTCTCCAGTTGACGAGGCACTTATGCTAGCTCTACCCTGTTCTCCAGGACTGTTGAGGGAGACAGTAAAATAAGTACAACAAGGTTGCCTATGCCTACAAACGGCCCTGCCTAGTATTCTCACAGAAGTCAAGAAAAAGCAGTTCACTAATCCAGTTTGCAGTTCCTACTGGATTTCATTTGAAATTCATCAAGGCATTAGATTTATTTGCAAGCCTAGCAGTCACAAATAGACATCACAGGTCACAGCCTGTAGAATCATAAAGCTTTTGAGTTTTCAGTTCATCGTTTTCCGGCTCTGCATGCTCTAGCCTTTGCTTAAACTACAGAAAGGAACAAAATGCCAGAAAAAATGCATTGAAATATAGGTATCTTCACTTAATCACTAAAAATCTGTAAAAAGAGTGAAACATGTCACTCAGCAGGTAATTATCCCCTCAGTGTAATAATAATGGGTACCCACCCAGTTAATTAATAATAATGGGTACCCACCCAGTTAATTAATAATAATGGGTACCCACCCAGTTAATTAATAATAATGGGTACCCACCCAGTTAATTAATAATAATGGGTACCCACCCAGTTAATTAATAATAATGGGTACCCACCCAGTTAATTAATAATAATGGGTACCCACCCAGTTAATAATGGGTACCCACCCAGTTAATAATGGGTACCCACCCAGTTAATAATGGGTACCCACCCAGGTAATTATACCCTCAGTGTAATAATAATAATAATGGGTACCCACCCACCCAGTTAATTAATAATAATAATGGGTACCCACCCAGTTAATAATGGGTACCAACCCAGGTAATTATCCCCTCAGTGTAATAATAATTATAATAATGGGTACCCACCCAGTTAATTAATAATAATGGGTACCCACCCAGTTAATAATGGGTACCCACCCAGGTAATTATCCCCTCAGTGTAATAATAATAATAATAATAATAATAATGGGTACCCACCCAGTGCACACTACTTTTCAGATGCATTCTAAATGCATTTTTACACCTTTTCAACTTGATCTGATAGCTACTGTCTATGCGCCTTAATTGGTAATTAATCATAAATTCCTAGAGACATCTCCAAAGACCAAAGGGTCACTGGTTTGAATCTCCAAGCCAGAAAGGGGAAAAAAATATGTCCTTGAGCAGATGTGCACATTGTAGCAATTCCCAAATGGCTCAAATGTACATTTAATTGAACAGTTCCTAGTAATTAAAGCTCCCAGCAAGGCACAGAGTGTTCTGTGTGTTTATTATGAAGATGAATGTCAAAATGGTTAAGTGAACCAAATGAACAGGAGAGAAGCAATAACACAGACCCATGGGGTTGGACTGCGGAGCTAAACTCACCATCAGCCCTACATCTGCACAGGTCTCCAATGCATGCCCACTCTCTCTCTCTCTCTCTCTCTCTCTCTCTCTCTAGCTCGCTCTCAAGGGACAGGATTTAACAGCGGTGTGGGTTTTCTCTAATTGTGCCTGTCCCTATCGCTGCTGTGCTCCTGCCTGGATGATTATCTCTGAGTCTCATTAAATAAGAGCGTTTTTTTGAACAGCGAATTCCCTTTGTGAGGACTCCTTTCGAGCATTGCAAAATGATAGAATCTCAAACAGCTTCATAAATCTCTACACTAGATGTGAAGCCTCACCGTAAAAGGAACTCTTGGTATTTGTTTCATTAATCTGTTAAAAAAGAAATCAATATATCAATCATAAACACATTTATCATAAAATACACTCAAACATTTGATCCTGGACAGGAAAACAAAGGTGGCTGCTCTCCATGACAACATAACAATTGATTCAACAATACAACAGGATCCATGTAAATAGGCCCACCTGCACCATGCTACTGTAGCTGTATATGGAGAGTGAGCATATGGATATTTCTGAAACACTGAATTGTGGACAGTAGCCATGGTTGTAAAACTCCTTTTTATGGCCTGGCCTACATATGTGGGAAGGCTACCAATCAGATAACTGAGTTTGATTTACTACAGTGACAGGCCAGTTTAACATAACCCCAAATCAACCATCAGGCATAGACACTGTTCTTCCCATTACAGAGACAATTTCATTATCAATGTTGTGGTAGAAATTACACTGCAGATTGAGTTTAATGTATCCTGTTCAGTGCTTGTATGCATCTGTCGACCCTTGGTGTTGAGTCGTGACTTTAGAATGACTAAATAATTCACGACAAACAGAGTTTATCCTCTGATAAATAACATGAATGTAGAGATATTTGTGGATGTGTAATATGTCCATTGCATTTAGATTTTGATTACATATAATTGTGTGGCAATATTACCCTCAGGTGGCTTCGATCTCATAGCTAAAGCAATAAATCCAGGGCAAACAATAACAAAAGTGAACTGTAAATAAAATATGAATGCAGACCAGTTTTAATATTATGTGACAGCAAAAGCTATAGGCTGATGTGGAGGCTGAGAAGAATATATATGTGGACAATGAAAACATGTTTTTCCAGCAAATGCTTGCTTTAGATTCAATAGAGTATTTCAAGAAATATCTGCTACTCTCAGAATGGTACGTGGGTGGTTTAAAACAAATGACTACCATATGTTTTAATGGCTTATTGATGTGATTTAAAGGACAACTATGAAAGTTCCACAGTGGCTAATTTCCTATAAAAAATACCAGCTTAGTTTAGCCCTTTCCCCTTTTAAAAGGATTTAGTGTTTATTTCTAACTCCTAAAGCAGATTAATGTTCCATAATAACGACCCACATAGAAATCCCTCTACTCTTCCAAGGCTTGTGTTCCACTGCTGATAATGAGAGGATGGAATCTTTCAGGAGTTCCAGAGCCAAATCTTCTCTCCAGGATGGAAGACTGCCAAAAGACATGCCCTAAAAACACGTCGCTTTCAGATTGAAAAGCCAATTACACACAAACCCCAGGAGGGGTAACCCACAGGGTAATGCCCCTGTGTGTCCTTGTTTCATGTGGCACCTCACAAAGAAAACCAACAGGGAGGAATTATCACCATATCAACGAGCTTTAGCTGGGGGTTAGGCACAGAAACACTACAACAGTTAAACACACATGACAACATATTAAATATTGACTAAACATGTCATCAGTTGTTTACTAAATTACTCAAATGTAAATGAGATCTGCAGGGAAGTGTGTAAATGTTACGTTTGGTGTAGGTTGTACATTGGAGGCAGAAGTTAGGGTCTAAATGGTATAGTTTACTTAAGGAGTCCATATACAGCAAATAAGAAGTACTTTAACAAATAAACACTTGTTTCTATGAGGACAAACAAAAGGGCGCACATTGGTGCATATATAACTAAAATAGATAGACGTGTTAGCTACAACTTTACTGAAGGACTAGAACTCAAGGATAATACCATAACACGTCTTCCTCCTCAAACGAACAGTAGACAATAACCGAAAACAGAGTACAGTGGGTTAATAAAGGGAACTTGATTGTATGACAATGTCCAGATGTGTGTAATCACGCACTGATGGCAGAGGAACGGTGGTAGCTTGTAAACCTAGGAGCTGGAAAGCTGGAGGGTATGGAATGGCACACTCCATGACAGTAATGTTCCTCGTTAGTCTAACATACCATTTATGTCAACAGTCAATGACCGACCGATTAACGTCATTTTAAACTTTCCCATTTCAAAGCAGATTCAAATTTTACTGGGATTGTTCTAGAAAAGAGATTTAGGATGCAGGGAGGTGCAATCTGAGGTGTACTGTGATTAACCAGGATGCCAGCAGTCTCAGAATCTGGGTCGATTTAGAAAAATCCTTCATTCACAAAATAATTAAAATCCAAATAACAATAACAAATCTGTACATATCCTTTACGAGCATACAACCAGAGGTTTGCCAAAGGTTAGGGTGCATCAAATTTAAGCCAGTGTTCCAGCTAGTACTCCAGCTAGTAATATCTTCACTTTTAGGAAAGTCATTGCTACAATCATTTGGGGGTATATTAAGTGCTTTCCTCAGTTGGACATATCCGGATTTTTCAGCTTTTAAGTTGCAAGCTTAAGAACTAGGGTCACGTGTACATTCCGATAGATTTCAGCAACATTTTCAAGTTCGCTCAAGCTTAGCTTGTATTGTGTAATCTTGTAAGTCTCTCTCGAATTCCACCTGACATCCGGAGGTAGGGCATGAGAAGATTTCGAATGATCCCATCTGGGGCTTTGCAAACCGCTCAGAGGAAATTTGTATTGCGATGAAATTCTTTAGGTGTAGGTCAATGGGCTGGGCTGGTTTCTGCGTGCACCCAGTGCAAGACATCTTGAGTGACACACCCACAAACACGCGACTGCCATTTTGAGACATGACAATGTAAATACAAACAGTATGGCAATTATTTTGTCTTTTCAAGGTCTTTGTTTGGGAAACCAAATTTGTGTTAACTCTAAAATCAATGCTTAAAACAATATTGTGATGAATTGTGCAACACACACTGATTCTTAACAGTTGCAGTATGGAGCAGTGGTGGTAGTAGTTGTATACAGTATATTGGTGTCAAGTGTATCCATAGCCGAATCCGAAATGGTTGAGGCAGGCTCGAAGGAATGCAATCAAACATTGTTTATTCACAATACTTCTTACAAACCAAAGACTGCCACGAGGGGCAAAACAGAATAGACCATAACCAATACACGTAACAGGAAATTAATGAATGACAAAGACAAGGAGGAAACTCAAGGGCTAAATACCAAATACCTAATGACAAATACAATACACCTGGGGACAAAAAACGGATGTCACAAAATAACCCAACACAAAACAATACATGAAACAGACACAAGAGGGAGCAAGGAAAGAAACGAAATAAACTGAATAAGTCCCTACGCCGGTCCACCCTGGACCGGACGTTACAATTGGGATCTTACAGTTCCAGACTAAATTGTACATCGATATATAATCAACATCAATTATCTATCTATTATCTATCTATAAATGATCAAGTAGAAAAATCCTAAACTAGCGAAATACTAAATGGTGCATTACACTTGGCCACCGCGAGTAAAAAAAACCACTGTCAAGGCAAAATGGTCCTGGAAAATGATGTAATGTGTCAAGTTTTTATGTGCGCCATGTCATCAACTGGAAGTTTAACCCTTTAACCCTAAGTGTTAATTTAACACTGATGTTTTTGCTGTGCAAACTACATATTACACAGCCGAGTAATCGTCCTTCAAGCCATCACGACTCATTGCCTTTTGATCATATTGTTATTATTACCCTACACCCACCTACCGAAACCAGTACATTCTAGTGACTGAATATAATATGAACTACAAACATGCAATGTATGCAAAGCAACATTACTAAAACTACAAGTTTTAAAGTGGCAGCTTTTGACAATGCATCTATAGTGAGCTTTTCTGAGCCCAATGTGTTAAAAGGTGTGCGCACTGATCGTTTTAGCGAAGTACGCAAATGATTCTGGTAGCGGCTTGTGCATCTCACAGAAGTGTTCTGTTTATGGCTGTTGTGTTTGCCCATCAGGTTTTTGTTTGCCCGAAGCTCCAGTGTCGAGCAAGGACAATACTCCAGAACTAAGCTTAGGTAACTGATGTTTACATACCCGGTGTGTCAACTCTGGTTAAAGCCCACTGAGCAAAAGATGTTGGAAAGATATCTTTCTGGTTGAAAATACATGTTTCAAATCATTTGTCTCAGTGGGTGGGAAGTGGCAGATGTGCCTGAAGAGGAGCATCTTCCAGGGGGTGCTTGAGGTCATTGTCTCAGCCAGGCTGATCCAGCACAGGTCCTGATGAACAGTGAGACCGTCGATGTCTCCGACAGGCACACACCGTTGATGAAGATGGGTGACGCAGAGGGTTGTAGTTTTTTACATTGTGACATGAATTCCACTGTAGAAGCCATTGAGAAGCTTTTTATTGGTAGCTATCCAGGTGCTCTGCTTGTCCAGCTGCTTCTGCATTGATGATGTTTTCTGCAGTGGATTGGTCATCAACATATTTCCACACACATTAAATGGGCAATATCAAAGATAGGGCCAAGACTGGGCCAAGCAGGCTCCTCTTGGATGCCCCACGTATGAGACATTCAGATAAGGCAACGCAACACTGGAACATACATTGAAATTTGCTGAACTGATCCCACATATCAATGAGCATCTGCGTTGTCAGGTACTAACACATGACAAGGTTCTATTTCTGAAGCTTTATGCGCTTCAAGTCCCACCTTCCCTTACTATTCATTGGGTTCAACAAACATTCTAACCCATGTGACAAAATGAAAGATAAACAAGAAGAGGGTATACTGTAAAAAGACAGCATACTTTAAATAAATTCACTATCTCTGTTGATCTCTTGGTTAATTCTTCGAGTAGAGCCTCAGCAAACTTTCTAAATGTTTCGTTCATGTTTCCACCTGTCACCAACTGGATGTACACCGCATTCCAAATTATTATGCAAATAATATTTTACATGTATTCTCCTAAATAGTCCATGCAAATGACAGTTTTCAAGTCACCAATTTTCAAGTCACCAACAATTTCATTGAACAAACCAGCTAATGAAAAAAGTATTTTTTTTAAATAAAAAACTCAAAATGCACTGTTCCAAATTATTATGCACAACAGAGTTTCAAAACATTTAACAAGTTGTAAAAAACTTAAAAGGTCATATTTACTGAAATCAAAAGCTATTTCAATCAAACACATCTTAACAGGGCAAGTTACATACATGTTAATATAGGACCCCTTCTTTGATATCACCTTCATAATTCTTACATCCATTGAACTTGAGAGTTTATGGAAGGTTTCTGCTTGAATGTCTTTGGAGGATGTCAGAATAGCTTCCCAGAGCTGCTGTTTTGATGCAAACTGACTCACACCCTCATAGATCTTTTGCTTGAGGATGCACCAAAGGTTCTCAATAGGGTTGAGGTCAGGTGAGGATAGGGTCCACACCATGCGTTTGTCTCCTTTTATGCCCATAGCAGCCAATTACATAGAGGTATATTTATTAAATAAATAAATATATCTAAAAATTTGCTGCACGAGATGGTGCATTGTCATGCACGAAGATGATTTTGCTACAGAAAGCACGGTTCTTCTTTTTGTACCATGGTAGTGGTCAGTCAGAAACTCTATATACTGTACATGTACTTTGCCAAGGTCATTTTCACACCTTCAGGGACCATAAAAGGGGTCTACCAGCTCACTCTCCATGATTCCGGCCCAAAACATGACTCTGTCACCTCCTTGCTGACGTCGTAGCCTTACTGGGAAATGGTGGCCATCCACCAACCATCCATTACTCCATCCATCTGGACCATCCAGGGTTGCAAATGGTTGAAAATTAGTCTTTGTGTATTTCTGGGCCTACTGCAACCATTTCTGCTTGTGAGCATTTAACAAAGGTTTAAAATGCAGTCATATTTACATTTAAGTTCCGCACACTAATGCTCTTTTTCATGATTTATTTATTTTCACAGTGATTTATCCACGCAAGTCAGCCAAGAACCAGTTCTCATTTTCAATGACGACCTGGGCAAAGGCATACCTCCCGTGGCCAACTCACCTAAGTAACTCTCATGAAAAATGAACTGTGAGCACTGAAGGGTCACCCCAAACCAAACCGCAGCCTTTTTTATTTTCTGACGAAGGCCCGTTGAAATGGGTCAAATCAGTAGAGTGAATATGATGAGATCATCGATCTACCTGCCTGTATGACAGCTTGGCTGTCTTTGAAGCACTTGCTGTCTATAATTTATAATGACTGCATCCAATACCCTTGCCTGCTGTGTCTGTTACTCAAACTACCTCAAGGTACTTTGACATACTTCAGACTGATATATGAAAGGCATTCATAGACCACTTGATTTTATCTCTCATAAATATGATTCATATCTATAGCTACTGTATGGCATCATCCCTTCTGCACCATTCTACACAAGCCATCTCTGGCCCCTGCTCTGCTAATTTCTGCCTTCAGACAGACAGAGGACATTGTGTATTACAGACTCTTATGCAACCTTTAGACAATCCACGGGTTACCTTAGGGATTTGAGCGTTAGAGTGAATAATCGTCCTTCAAGCCATCATGACTCATTGGCTTTTGATACTACTGTTGTGATTACCCTACACCCACCTACCCAAACTACTGCATTTTAGAGACAGGCATATTAGTTAAAGTGAGAACAAGCTGTTGAAACAATACCAAAGGCTACTTTACCGCCCATGCTTCTGTTAAAAGCTGTGAAATGGGGCTGGAGAAATGTAACCACTCTGAAATTCAAAGAGCTAGGGATAAAAGGACTGAAAATACATGATATGAAATGTATAGTTTGAACCATGTTTGAGGCCATATTGTACTTCTTTACACTTACGTTAAAACAGTAAAACATGTTGATATTATGGGTTCTGCTATATTGTGAAAGTTAAAGTAAGCTCATTGTAATTTATTAACTGTGTGATATGACAGTACAAAATTCTGAAAATATCTAAGTTTCTTTATGCTGGAATAAAACAAAAACTGACTGAATACTGAGCAGTACATTTTTCATCTGACAACCTGTCAAATATTTCTGAAAGCTGCATTACCTACTTTATGTTGCTGTGACTCATATTGAGCACACACTGAGGCCCACAACCTAACAGCGATAACAGAGGAGCCCTTCTACGTGATGGATGGTGTACTGGCTGTATCAGTGACAAGCACTCTGAAGGGATGGAGCATTACATTTTGTGTGTGTGTGTGTGTGTGTGTGCGTGTGTGTGTGCGTGTGTGTGTAAAAACATTATGTCCAATCAGAGTGGAGACTACAGTAGAAAAGCAACTAACAAAGCCATCATAACACCGTAATAAATTAACTACCTAGCCATGGTTTTATCTCATCAGAGCTGTGTGCCGAATACTGCGAGATAAATAATCGGCATATTTATCATTTATCACTTGAAGCCAAAGAGCTGAACATTTCTCTTTCTCCAGCTATGTAGCCCACAAAGACATCTGAAATGTCATCATTTAGAAAATGTTTTATAGCCCTTATGTGGCCAGACTAGCATCACCAAGGATATATCACCTAAATGCACCCTGACTTCACAACCATTATTCTTATATATGTTTGATGTTTAAAACCCCTACTGACCCCTACTGGCCCTGGTGGCCAGGTCAATTCGTACCATCTTTGGTGTAGAGAGAGATCTCCACCTTCCTTTCCTCGGAGCCCAGCAGAGCCTTGGCCATCTGAGCCACTGCAGGCCTCTTGGTGTGAGGCCCATACAGGAAGCTGCAGGTGCAAGGCTTCTGCATGACTTCAGAGCGAGTGTACCCACACATGCCACAGAAGGCATCATTGCAGAAGATGATGGCACAGTTCTCCACACGTGCATTGGCAATGATGAATTTGCGATCTGAAGAGGAAGGGAGAAATGTATGAATTTTTTTTAAATCTAAAGAAAATTTACATTTCTCATGAAATGTAACACAGATTACTATTACCGGTAATCAATAAAATTATTAAACATGAATATTGTTGTTGACCACATAGTATGTCTTATTATTTAACTACACCCAAATATAGAATCAGCCAAGCCATTGAAAAACACTGCAAAATGATTAAGATTAAGGTAGTATCTTTATTTTATAGAATTTTTCCCAATTTTTCTCCCCTCCCAAATCACACTAACCCTGCAACTCCTTGGACAGATCTCAGGGATGGCGAGTGGCGTGCAGTTACATTTCGAACTGCGAATCCAACACCGAAGCATTTAGTCAGATCATGCGTGGGATGATTACATTCACCAACTATACTTCTGCAATTGTAATTTTCAGGTGCCCGATCTGGACACAAGGCGTCAGTGGAGAGCGAGATAAATCGGATTATCTATCCTATCTAACCCAAATTCTGGGCAGCACTATTTGCACTGCCTCGTGCAGGAGGCCTCAAGGAAAGTCAAGAGATGGGAGTTTCAAAGTGCAATTCAGATTTCACCTTGAACTAAATTTGCTGTTAAAAAAAATGGTGAGAGGTTTAAAAAAATAATGACATTGCATTTTGGTATCAACATTAATGCATGTCATCAAAATTTAGCTGCTTTACTTAGACCTATTCTGCTCAGGGCAGAGCTTGGTTTGTTCTTACTCAGTTTGAATACAGTTTAAGCTAAATATCAGACCATGCTTTTTAAGAATAGAACATTAGGGTGTCAAATCAGACCCAAATAATTAGGTTTGCTTGCAAAGGAATGCACAACTCGCATGCGTGTTATTATTTGATTTCTTTAGCCACTCTAAATCTTAATGAAAATTAAGCTATCAACATACCAAATTGCATTTGTACAAACTACCTGAACAGAATGCTTGAGAAAATATATTTTACAGCATTTATAGCTACTTTTGTACAATAGCAATATTTGAACCTGCACTATGTAACCTTTTTGAAAACCTACAAAAACTGTGTTTTTTGTGACTAGTAAACGTCAGAAACTAGCATGTTGGATTCAGAGGTTCAAAACATCAACTTAAATAATACAAAATATAGACAATAGTAGAACAACAAAATCAACATTTCTCAATATCTAACAAAGAACAAATGCATATTATGGACAATATAATAATATACAAATATATATATATATATGGTCCCTGTATTATTCCTGTGTTCAGTAAAAACATATACAGTATATAAAACACAGAAAATATGGGCCAACAGGATGAATAAATGGAAAGTTACATAGTGCAGCTTTAAATGAGCTCCCAATACTTTCCTTACTGTAGACAGGTACTGGTACTAAACAAAAGAAAATGTTGGAGTTGTGAAGTTATGGAAGTATTTTAGATGTATGTGATTCAGAAGTCTTCAGAACATCACACAGACTCCCATCCTATCATATCCTATCTTCAAAGGGCTTCCAAACACTGTAGATACACAGTAAAATGTTGCGGAACATGGCAATGGAGTAAACCAGTCTCTCCAATGTTAAATGCCCTTCTTTATAAACCAACTTTTTATATTGGAAATGCATGACTAGTCATTTCAAACATAAATAACAAACTGCACCTTTACAACACTGTCATTATGTTTGCTTTAACACGCTGATAAAGTAGCCAGAGCTGATTCTGACTTTGACAGTATCAACTAACGGTAGTTACTCAAATCAGCAAAAAGCTGTTTCCTATTGTTTCATTTCAATAGAAGCAGAAGACCATTACAAACTACATTGCCTGTTATCTAATGCTAGCTAATGTGAAAATTCAACATTATAGCGTATTTCCACAAATTCAAACTTGAAACACTGAACTATGCGGTTAATCTTCAAAAAAGCTTCAGCGAAATAAACACTACAATAATAGGTATAATCAGGGGCGCTGTAAAGGGGGGGTAAAGGATGACGATTCTCAGGGCCCATGACTAAGAGGGGGCCCAGAGAAGCCCTGTCACAGCTGTGTTGGGGCCCTGTCAAGATTCTTTTCATGGGGCCCAAAATCCTTAGCAGCGCCCCTGGGTATAATATGTATAATATGGTAAAATATAGTATAATATGTTAGTTGGTTTACACATTTCAGCCGTCTAGTGCATGTTGTGTTTTTGCAACTAACATCAAGTTAGTAGGAATGGTACCTGCATAAGACAACCCAACTTCATTGATGCTGGACAACGATCCATTCCCATAGCTATTTATGGACACTAATTGAACACTGATCCCCAACCGATACAGCCAAAAGAGGACTGGCCACCCCATGGAGTTGTCAAAACCCTCTCTAGGTTTCTTCCTAGTTTTAGGGCCCTATGATCTCCGTGTTGCGGAAAACACAGACGGAGTCGTGAAATCCAGATTTTAACATGGAATTCATAATATTTACATATATATATATATATATATATTTTTTTTTTCTAAAATTCTAATTATAATTCAATTATAATTGCCACCGCATTTGTTCTACACTTTAGTGTAGCAAATATAGAAGTAAATTTGTATTCTATGCGGTGCGTATTTGTCTCTAACACCAGGGTTCGAATTATGATTTCATCTTTGTGGGGGTCTCTTAAAAAAGTAGCTTATAAGTAGGTGCGTCATGTGTAGATTAATAAATAAATAGCTTACTGGACTTCAACGTTTGAGGTGAACGTTTATTAATACAGGAGTAGAGAAACGACAATAATAACAAACCACCTTATATCACCCTGTTGTATACTGATGGTATGATTTTGTTAGCCTCGTGGCAAAGAATGGTTTGGTATCCTTTGGTATTTAAATAACTTTTGACTTTACACCAAGCAGCAACCGATGTATAAAATGATCAAAAACACACCCATCGCCATATGCGCTTAGCAGTAGCATAGACCTAATAAGTTCTTTTGGAAAACATGTTTCTTTTAGGCTGTTTATTAACATAAATGTTGTGATATATATTAAAGGAAAAGGTGAATTTTTTTATGATCTAAATAATGGTGCTGATGATTTTTAGAGACCCCCACAGGTGTACGATTTTACTGCTTTCATGTGAGCTCCCAAGTAATTTGAACCCTGACTAGCACTTACAATATCATGTAGTTGTATATATGGGTGCTGGAAGTTGGGCAACAGATTTCGTCCCGCCAGCCCTTGACCAGTCGCTATGCTCGTAAGGATCCAGTCCTTTCATTCCCTTTATTTTCTCGTCATATCTCGTCTTTGCATTAGGATTTAGTTTTAGGCGGTATGGTCCGACAATGTTTGGTTTAGCCCGCTGCATTTTGTAGGATTCTGTTTTTCACGCTAAGTTTTCATTATTTTCATGCCAGAACACTAGCCTGTTATGCCAGCCCATGTAAACTGGCCAAACATCCCCATAATTCTTTGTGTTTTGATGACGTTGCCGCCCACTTGGTCACATGTCTTAGCAATCTCTATACTCGCTTTATAAAATTAATATGAAAAATACCTATGCACGTTTTACAAAACAGCCAGCAGTATTTTCTACATTTAGATTTGGGTTTGAGATCCCATGTAACAGTGCCCATATTTGGAAGTGCCTGATTCGGTGGCTCCATTCCCACTGACTACACTTCATGTTCTTTTTTCACTAGGACATTACAATGACATCGTCATTAACCAATGGATTGTCTGTTCTGTTTGCAAGTATACAAAGCTGGTTTAATTTCATTGATCAGTATTTAAAGGATCACTCCGGACCCCTAAACAGCTCAAAATCATTGTCATGGTCATATTTCCGACACAACCATCACTAATAACACCTCAGCGCGTTTTGTAATTCCCAACTCGGCCACCGTAAGGGTCGGAATTTCGCACAGTGATGTCAATGCAAGATTGAATCGAGTAAATGTTTCTTTTTTACTCGATAAAATTGGACAAATAAAAATCTGGGAAATCAATAGAACGGCTCTAGTGCATTTAGAGAGACCTCCCTGGTGGTACAATAACCAAAAAAGGGTTGGAACCCCTGGCTTAGGGTTTTTATATGGAGTTGTGAGATAAAAAGTGGAATCACCAAAAAATTTAACTGAAATTGGACAAAAAATCTAATGGATTTCTAGGGGGCTATAGTTTCCACCTGCTAGGGAGTTTTTCCTAGCCACTGTGCATCAATTGATGTTGCTTGCTCTTTGGGGTTTCAGGCCTGGTATCTGTCAAAGCACTTTGTGACAACTGCTGTTGTAAAAAGGGATTTATAAAAAAAATGTAATTGATTAATTGATTTGAGTATTACAGTTTTTCTCAATTGCTTTGGCACAATTGTGGAATGACAATCAAACTTTGTCAAACTACAGTTGTATGCAAAAATGTAGGCACCCCTGACAATGTCCATAATTTTCATTTATATTTGGACAAGCTAGCTTCATTTTGGAAGAAGGTTCTGTGGACTGATGAAAGAAAATTTAGTTATTTGGTAATAACGAGGGGCATTATGCATGCCAGCAAAAGAACACAGTTTTCCAAGACAAATACTTGCTACCCACAGTAAAATTTGGTTGAGGTTCCATCATGCTGTGGGGCTGTGTGGCCAGTGCCAGTACTGGAAATCTTGTTAAAGTTGAGGGTCGCATGAATTCCACTCAATATCAGCAGACACTTGAGAATAATATAAAGGAATCAGTCACAAAGTTGAAGTTATGCCATGGCTGGATATTTCAACAAGACAACGACCCAAAACACTGCTCAAAATCTACTCTGGCATTTATGCAGAGGCACAAGTACAATGTTCTGGAATGGGCATCCCAGTCGCAAGACCTGAATATCATTGAAAATCTGTGGGGTTATTTGAAGTGGGCTGTCCATGCTCGGCAACCATCAAACCTAACTGAACTGGAGATCTTTTGCTAGGAGGAAAGGTCCAAAGTACCTTCATCCAAAATCCAGACACTAATTACAGGCTATAGGAAGCATCTAGGGAGGCTCAACTAAATATTGATGTGATATTTTTGTTGGGTACATAAATGTATGCACCTGTCTAATTTCATTTTGATGCAAATTGCACATTTTCTGTTAATCCAATGAATCTCATTTCACTACCAAAAGTTACCATTACTGTGTCCTTCAGTTATTTGATAGATCAAAATGGAATTGCTGATCCAAACACCCAATTATTTATAACTGAAAATCATGGAAATTGTCATGGGTGCCTAAACTTTTGCATAAGACTGTATATGTAAACAGTCCATTTGGTCATCTGCTCACATGCCTATAGCAATTTATTATTGCTATCATACAAAATGCATTGTGTAAATCTTGTAGATCAATTAAAAACTTACAAAATTTCAAGTTAAAAACACCAAACCAACTTTCTGACCTGATGAAAATAATTACATAGAAGGAATAGATTTTTTTATTATTCATTATTTTCATATTGCCTTAGGCTACATGGGCTGGGAACATTTTTATATATCTAGGAAATGTAAAATCCTCCCAGTCACAATGTCTGGCAGCAAATTTTCCTAACAGAAGCCTTGATAAACACAAGTGACAAATTAAAGGAAAACCCTAAATAAATGGGTGGAGGAAGATACTGAATATCGATGCAGCAAGGGACATTTTCCTGGCATGATTTGGGTCCACTTTAGTGACCTATTATGAGTGATCACCTTTATTTGAAGCATGTCTATCCTGATGGGAGTGGTCTCTTGCAGGATGGCAATGCCCTCATCCACACTTTATGTTGGACTGATGTGTTACAGTGCTCTCCACCATCATCATCAAAACACCAAATGACGGAATATCTTTTGGAAGAATGGTGTTTCATCACATTGAAGCTGTTCTGGCAGCTCATGGTGGCCTAACACCTAAGAAATTTTATGTTGGTTTTTCCATTAATATGTCACCCAATTGTATAAATATGTATTGCTTAAGCCCCCAACATTAACTCTTGAACTGCTCAAGCTAGTGACACCAAACAAACGTTCATGTTTAGGCAAACGTAAACGTTTAATCAATTACATAATAATAATTAATTTAATAATTAGTACAACTTATTTAGCGCTTTTCAAGGAACCCAAAGCGCTTTTCACAGTGAGGGGGAAAGCCCACCTCATCCACCACCAATGTGTAGTGCCCACCTGGGAGATGCACGGCAGCCATTTTGCGCCAGAATGCACACCACACATATATACACATTCAAAAGTTTGGAGTCAACCAGAAATGTGTATGTTGTTTTAATTCATACCTTTTCATTAAAGTGGCATTCAATTTGAAGAACAGAATAGCCAAAATATTACCAATGTTACAAATGTCTGATGGAAATGACTGCTTTATAATAAATTTTCAAAAACAACGGCAAAGCCACTTTTTCAGCAACAATTACTTTAGTGTCCTAATGATTAAGTATTTTTGCTCATATGTAATTAATCATCTTTTGACAATAATTTCTTATCATTGTAATGCCACTTGGTGACTGAAAGTATTTCTAATTACAAGGTATTCAAAACACATGAAAATTCCTTCGTCACATGACATTTCTTAATGCTAGTGTACACTTACATGAAGTAGCATGAATTAATGATTTGTAATGAGAAATATGTACTCTACATACACGTACATACATTAACCAACTAACAGTTACTCTTTAACATGTAGAGACACCAAACCAACTTTGAATAAGAAACCAAACCAATCCTATGCAATCAATCAATATTTTAATGCATTTGTACAGTTTATATGCTAGAATATCATTAAATTTAAATTAATTGAATACTATTACCATATTGAAGATAATAAAGTTTTTTGACAACTAAACCACCTAGTTAAGCACATTTCTTGAGAGTTCACTATGAAATAACATTTTAGTAATGTACTCATTTAAAATTATTGTTGAACCGGATTGTTTTCCATTTTGTAAAAACAATTTTATGGGCAGACAATTCACATAATCACTGAATGACAATTTAAAATATTTCAAACAAAATCCATCTGTTCAATTTATTGCAACATTTTTTGTCACCGATTGAGCTGTCAGTTAAACAGTTAAAAATGATTTAAACCGAAATTTGAAATAATCTACAGTAGGCTAAATCATAATGGAAAGTGGTCACAGGGCATCTAATAAAGCCTATCAAGTAAACATTTATTATTAATAGACTGACATTTTCAAAGAGAAAACTCTAACCACTGGTTATCTTAACATGGGTTCCCTGCCAAACGTTGACTCAATAGTGAAGGAAAACGCTTACTCTGTCCTTCGAATTTTCTGATGATAGTATCCAAGAAAGTGTTCTGAGGGGCCACGTGTCCCCGGCGAACAGGCATGTTATGGGCCGTAGCCTATTTCCCGCGGTTTTGTAAAGTTGGACTGCACTGTCACAGATGAGGTCTTGTGCGCCTCGGTAGCCTACGGTGGTCCCGTAAAAAGGAGCAGCTGGGAAATTGTGACAGCCCCGCCTGCAACGTCAGATGTAAACTTGCAAAAGCTGACACTTCAACGTTTTTATATGAAGAAAAAAAGTAACAGAACGAAAATGCACATTGTATTGGCATTGGTCATAAACCAACCTGCTGTTGTCGATCTAGGCTATCCTTCTCTTCCTCCGCTGCTTGGAAGTAGCGCCGCCTCACAGGTGCCCTTGGGATCGTTGCCTGCTGCCGATGCTGAGAACATCTTTGACATGCCCTATTTGTCTGACCACCCATGAGATCGTGTCTGCCACTGCTATGATCATGATGATGGTCTAATTATGACAGTGTGTCTCTGTCCAAGGTATGCTTTTGTCTTGTTATTTTTGTGAAGAACCTAACAATATCACGAATGCCTTTACTGAACAGGACATTACTTTTCTTATTTAGGGTGTATGAGTTAAATGTGATATTTCTAAGAGTAGGCCTAGAAATTAATCAGAGATTTCTAGTTAAGGTAAAATATATACCTACATTTTAAATCACAAAGTATTATTTTTAAGTAAAACTCAATTATATTAATTCGTACGGTTTATAACGTCATTGACTACTATATGGTCTCATTTAGTTTAGTCTGTGCGCTTTCATTCCATAATGAATCATGGTTTGAGCGCCATCTAGAGGCAAACGGAACACATTACCAGAGAGTTACAATAAACCTCCATGGACAGCAGAGGGCAACAGCAGGTCTGCTTTCAAAACGAAAAACAGTAAAACGTTCTATGACAGAAACCCGCCAAGTAGAAATTCACTATATGTAATAGATATGACTCTAAATGTAACCAGAAAGTAAAAAACGAAACAAAATCAATCAAGTCTAAGTAAAATGTATGTATTGTGTGTACCACATGCACACGTTTTAAGATTTTCTGTGTACCTCAGCCATGGTCCCTAAGCTACACATTTATATCCTAAACCTAACATAAAAGGGCCTTATTACAGGCCTGTGGTCTACTGAAATTTGATGTCTTTTGTTTTGCCGGTGTTTGGTGGCTATGGTATGACAGTATGGAATTATCACAATACAACATGCAATTCACTGATGAGGAAAACTAATAATATCAAACCGAAATACAGACAATAATTCATAAATGCATACAAATACACTTAGAGTCCAAATCTCAGTTCATACCATGTCAACCCACACTTGGCTGGGCATGACACACATAGGCAAACCCTGGCTTCCAGTGTCACCAGGAAGTCACTGCTCATTCAAAATGTAAACCTTAAGCCAGTTCACATGTTGAAAGAATTACACGTTCACCAACTATATAACCATGGTTCAATTCCCAGGCGCCTGACCTGCACACAAGGAGTCGTACAAGAGAAGAGTGTTGAGGTAATTTGTCAGACTACTTCTGTCTACCCCATGCATCTATCTACATCTAGCAGTGCTGTATCAATTTACAGAGCCCCCAGCAGTTTCTCCAGGCATAGCTGGAAGGCTGCGTTCCGGGACTCCCTGGATACTCTGACGTGACACCGTAGACCACTTTGCCATGCAGAGCCCACCCCCCGAAAAATTATCTTTAATTTACCCAATAGCCATGAAGCTAGTTCAGCCATTATACCTCTTACAGATGAACTTGCACAGCTGATATATGTTTGTTAACAAGCATGCTGTATTCAACTTTGACCTACCAGTATTATCACCCACTTGTCAGAGAACCGGAGCATCCATGTACCCCCAAAGTGGTTTAACGTTCCATGCCCCTATGTTCAACATGCCATACCCCGTGTAAGTTGGGCCTAGACAGCACCATCTTTATTTTTTTCAATGGACAAGTTATCTTTTCAAAACATTTATATAAATAAGTTTCTAAAATTGGGTTATTTCCAGGGAAACACAACATCTTTGTTAGAAAAATACTGTGTTTGCCCTGATAGAATGACGCTGATAAAGAAATGTCTTAGCTTACCTCACCTTTGATTACGGTTGAGTAAACATAAGGAACCAACTTTCATATAAGTTCTTCTAACTGTTCTTAACCCTAACTGGCCGGATGTGCAGTGGCGGTGTAGGTAGAGGCACACAGAGTATGACGCTGTGCAAACTTCGACATAGTAAGTGTATCTCATTTTATTTGAACTATAACATCCAACTGTTGAGAAAGCTGTTATATGTGTTGCCTTTCGATACTATAATCATATTGATATTCAATTTTCCTAACGTTGCTCACAATATGTTTGCCGATTAGGGATTACAGAGCAGTGAGAGAAAAAAAGTTTTAAGTGGAAAATCTTTGGAATTTGGTTGTGGATACAGCCAAGTAACTCACAAATAATATTGCAAATTGTTCATGTGAAACTACTTGATATGTGGTCAAAGAGCGATCATGATGTTACTAAGTCAAAAGTTTCCCTTGTCACTATTCCAAATGTTAATATACAGCCTCTGGATTTTATGTCACCTGCTCACACCTGTTAGTGATGCTAACCCCTTACGTCAGGGGTGTCCAAACCCTTCCATGAAGGGCCTAGTGTATGCTGGTTTTTGGTCTTTCCCTTCAATTAGAGCAAAATTAGGACCTAGACTGCCAGGTGAGGGGAGATACTAACCAATTAGTGAGCTACTCCATCAGCCTTGTACAAGGTGAAAGCGAAAACCTGCATACACTAGGCCCTCCATGGAAGGGTTTGGACACCCCTGCCTTACGTAGAGGAGATTGAGTTCTTCTGAGACAAGGTTAATACTGTATTCTTCCATTTGATATCAATGACCTTGTGAGCACCAACCATTAATTTTACCAAATGTTCACATATACATATAAATACATACAGTATTTGCACATAGTGTAAGTTATCAAAAAGTGTTTTTTTTGGGCCCGAATGCCAAAACAATAACAGAGAGGTCCTCAAAATTAACCTTTTTGAAATACACACTACCCCATGAGAAATATATTTTTGCATGCCTGCTAGGAAACACTATATATGTTTTAATTATAATTTAAATATTAATTTACTATAATTTAAATATGGTCAATTATTATTTTCTGATACTTATTTTTAAAATATTACTGTTATTTAACCAGGCAACTCGAAGAAGAACAAATTCTTATTTTCTCAAACTTGGGAGCAATTAGGGTTAACTGTCTTGCTCATGTAGAGCTTTCACCTTGGCAGTTGGGAGATTAGCACTAGGAACCGTTCTGGCACGAGTCAGATGTCCTAAACACTCAGCCACCTTGCCACCCCTGCAATTGTAAAATTTATCTTCATTGTGAATTTTATAGCAATATGTGAACTTTTTAAGATTAGCAAATTTTCTATTAGATCTTAAGCCTTTTTGCATAAACAACACACTGATGATAGACACTGATGCTTGTTCAACTTGGAACAGAAAAAATGGCTAAAATTTATTTTTGGCTATTCAACATACTGTAGCTTTGATTTACCACTACACATACAGTGCCTTGCGAAAGTATTCGGCCCCCTTGAACATTTCAAACTTTTGCCACATTTCAGGCTTCAAACATAAAGATATAAAACTGTAATTTTTTGTGAAGAAGCAACAACAAGTGGGACACAATCATGAAGTGAAACGAAATAAAAAATAACGAATAAAAAATAAAAAAGCTGAACTTTTTGGTGAAATTGCAAAGGCTGTGCAACAAGTGGTGTCCTATGTGAACAATTTGTCCTCGTTGTAGCTGAGTCCGTGAAAAGAAAAAAAAACTGATCTCGGGGTTCAACCCCGTTTTTGCGCCGTTATAACAAATAATGTTATAGCTAGCCCACATAATTATAGCTAATGTAATTACACACACCTAATCCCCTCAGTCCCAGGTCATCTTTCTGAGCCCCGGGAGTTTATAAAGTCTGGTAAAAGCCTGGTTAACAGTATAATGAAATTGTTGCAGTGCATTGGGATCCCGGTCACAGTCCCATGGTCAGAAGGGTGCATGTGTGTGTGTGTGTGTGTGTGTGTGTGTGT